>APFE030905892.1:88501-158876 GCA_000404065.3 Pinus taeda | reverse complement strand
CTCGTTAAAAAATAAACCCGCCACGAGCAGTTTTAGTGCATAGTTCAAGCTCGTTAAAAAATAAACATAAGTCATGAGCAAATGTTTCCCCTAGCATTTAATCTCATTAAAAAATGAACCGGTAAATAACAATTGTGAATGCCTTATCGCCAGCTTTTGAGCCTTGGTCGTGTTCTCATCATCACCTCCACTCTATTTTTAGCTGATCATTCACCCCCATATGATTGTTTACCCCTTTGAGGAACATCTGCAAAGAGTGATTCTATTAGCCATCCTTGTGACATTGCCGTGATTGGAAAATTCCAAATCTTACCTGGAATCAACTGCTACCCGAAACCATCACTCGTTCCTCAAAAATGAGTCTCCTTTAAGTTCTTTTCAACTGACTCATAAAATATGAAAAGATTGCCGAGCGATTGGCCTCTCTGGCTCGTTAAAGTCATTGGAAGTGCTATTCCTCCTCTAGATTTTAATCTTTTTGGACCTGAGGGATTATTACACAAAATGATCGAGCGCTTGTCTTGTTCGGCTCGTTAAAACTATCGAAAATTCATCCCTTCTATATTATTTTACGCTTTTTCAGACTTAAGGGATTAGATGACGAAAAAAGAATCGTTGGAGTCTCCTTTTCGTTCCTTTCAGACTCTCTAAAATTGAAAGGGACCGAGTTATCTTTGTCGTTAAACTCGTTAAAACCGAATAGCGATAAAATCGTCCAAATGGACGAGAACGAGTTTCACTGTCGCTAGGCTCGTTAAAATATAGCGACAGGTTCGCTTGAAGGGCAGATTATAGAACAAACATATGTTATCCTCCTCAATCTTGACAAAAAATAAAGAGGTACTGGTCAGCAATGATTGGGGAAAATTGGGAAGAAAACTTGAAAAAGCTTTATTGGTAGCAAGTCGCTCTTGAACATGACCCTTTCCTTCCATATCCATGCCGGGTTGGGTTGTTCCGTTCACTGGTCATCACTATTGGTTGGTCACACCATCCATCTTTGGGGTTAATGCTACCAATCCATCACCAGTGTCGCCGATATGTTCAAGAGAAGTCATTCAGACAATTCACCTATGTCTCACCCACTGCAATACATTCATGCTCCATTCCTTCATGACCACCACCCTAAACCCTGTATCGTCAGATTGTTTTCACCTCCAAAATCATTTGCTTCATTCCGTGTCGTTGATTTGGGATTCATTAAGGCCCTCCTGCAATGGGTCGCTTCTTGTCGACATCAGTTCATTATCCAAGAAGTTGACTTAGGAACAACCCTTTCAGTACTTTGAAGCTTGCATGCCTCAATGGCAAGTTTCTCACTTTCGGTGACAGGTTTATGTCAATGGCCTTCGACCGAGAGATTTTACATGGTGTTCGACGCCAAGTCCTTTTTCACACCATGTGAATTGTACTGTAGTACCTTGAGGGTCATTGTAATTATTGGTGATTCCTCTCGTGCCTGTTAATAGCTTACATCATTGGCTGGTAATTAGGCGATGTCTTTCCATGTTCGACTCCATAACATTTTTCACATGGATCGACTTGTACTCCAAGTGAATATTGAACGAGTTTTGAAGACCCTAGATCTAGTTTCATCCATCCGAGCTACGACATATTCAGGAATATAAAGACATCAAGTGTACATCACCACACAGACGATTGTCTGTCCTATGCACATGAAAATGAATTTATAAAGTTGAGCGTGGGAATGCTTGCCTCAGCTAGATCATGAAAAAATGTTGTCAAAATAATGTATTGTATTGTATCTTATTACAGGTCGCCTCCCAGCTTGAAAAAACCTCAGATCCTCATAGTAAAGCATTTCACCCGACATCAAAAAGATTAATGACCTCATGCTTTAGGGGGCAACTGTTAAAGACATTTTTGGGCACTTCAACCCCAATCGTAAATGTCCATAAATTGAGGGCTCCTAAGTCCCTAAAAGTGTTGCTTCACTGCCTAAAGGAACAAGGTCAGCTGATTACATCATCTCCCAGAAGTTCTCCACTAAAAACTGCTCATAAATGGTCAAAACTGGACCATACTGAAAACTCAGTGCAGAGGGTGCGATGCATATCACCTTCCCAGTGTACAAGGTGCGATGCATACTGAATTGCTCCTATATGGGGTGCGATGATCGGGAATGGACAAATGGCAGGGACAAAATGCGAGGTGGAAGATCATGGAATCTTCTAGAAGCTTCCCCTCTGACAATTGCCTCTCTGTTTTCAACCAGGGATGAGTAAGAGATCATCATTCTCCAAGTGGAAGTAGGAACTATCAGAGAGAGGACACTAATCAAGACCCTAGAAGATGGCTCACCTCCCTATAATCATCTATATATGGATCCCTCATCACAGAGATCCAGAGGCTGGAATTTTGTATCTTATAGAGAAGTGATGTTGGTTTTCTCGTGTACATTCATAGTGTTGGGTGATCTAAGCTTTACTTGAGGTAAAGAAGGGATTTCTAGTTGGAGGATGATGCTGGGTCAGAACATATGGTTGTAATCCTCTTGCTACTTTTCATCTTAATAAAGCTATTCAAGTTTTCCTCCATATTTTTGTGTACTTGTTTATATATGCATTTGTATGGTTAACACACATCTAGTGCTGTGTTATTTATGAATATAGATCTTTTTTTATTCAATAGTAGTATGTTGCTATGATTCCACAAGTGCTCTTAAGCTGGGCAGACGAAAAAGAAGCGGAAAAGCTCTATCAGGAAGGAGAGGAAATCAAGCGCAAGACTAAGGTTGGTCTCCTTGGTTCCCCTCTTGTCTATTTTCATAAAGGAAAACGAAAGTAGACTTTACTTGTTTGTTTCTAAGATAGCTACCAGTCTTAGTGGGAATAACATCATTCGAGTGGACACTATTCCCGGTAACAAAAAGAAGAAGCGGCCAAGCTCTATCAGGAAGGAGAGGAAATCAAGCGCAAGACTAAGGTTGGTCTCCTTGGTTCCCCTCTTGTCTATTTTCATAAAGGAAAACGAAAGTAGACTTTACTTGTTTGTTTCTAAGATAGCTACCAGTCTTAGTGGGAATAGCAGCATCCGAGTGGACACTATTCCCGGTAACAAGCTTTTTTTGAGTTGCTTATAGAGTCGCAAGATTTCCTTAAATAGAGCCTATCACCATGTAAGCCTCCTCCATCCAGGGCTTCAATCATGCCTTCAACAATACTTCCTTGTGCAACAATGCATCCACATGTTCTTTCAGTTGCTTGGCCTCCTGCAGCTTTGCTAGTCTTTGTGTCAGCGCGATGGTTCGTGTTGTGCCCTTGACCTCATCATAGTGTTGTTGTAGCTCGCGCACTTCTGTCTATAGTCATTGTACATTGGGGTCCTCCTGTAAGCTTGTCAGGACCTCAAACAACTGCTCAAAAATTTGCGTGCAGTCTACTACTGCACTATCAACCGCCGCTACTACTTCTGTGACAACGGTTGCCCACTGCTCCTTTACTTCTAGTGGATTTGAAGGCTGGGCCTTTTGTTGAAATGTGCAATAGGAAATGCTAAAAATAGAAGATGCTAAAAATAGCACTGCTGTAAATAGAGAGGCTATAAATAATAATTTAGCCATTGGAGATCTTAGCTACAATGGGTGAAAAGTGAAAGTGCTAAAAATAGCTTTTCTAAAAATAGAATTTCGGGATCCCTTCTTATTTTAGTTAGTCCCTGAACTAAACATAGGAAGTAAAATTCGAATTTGATATCAACAGCAGTTTGGAAATTAATTAATTAATTCATCTTGAGTTAATTGGTTAAGGAAAATCAAACTTGAAGTCTATGTGAGGACATGCAATAGTTTCTCCATTAATTGAGGAATTTAACCTTTAGGTAAAGAGATAAGGATGAGTTGTAATATTGAGTTGTAATTAGTTGACTTAGTTTAACTTAGTCAAGTCCAGTTAGATTAATTTAACAATTTGTTAAATTAATGAGATTTCAGTTAGTTAATGCTTGCATGCATGTAACTACTGTATTTCAAATAACTGAGTATTCACTCATGGATAACTCATGCATGTCAATTCAGTCAGGGACCCAGTTGAGATCAGATGGTGGGACAGTGTACTATCAGTTCCTAGGATATTCCTTGGTGAATATTCCTTGTATGCAGAGGTAATATTATTCCTTATGGATTGTGCAATTAGACCTGAGGTTACAGTGAGTGTGATGAGGCCAATTAGCACATGTGATATCATTGGACCCCAATCAAAACTACACAAGGAAATAGGAGGCTTGGAGGGCTTGAGGAAGATATATTCTATGTCTATTGAGTCTGTGAGCTATATTGTTTGATTACAAAGAGAGTAGGATAGCTTGAGAGCTGATTCTTTTTGTAACTTGTACAAGATTTCCACTTGTATGATAATACAGAGTTGGGGTTTTAGGCTAGTGCTTTCCCCAGTGATAGATCTTCTATGTTATGGTTGATTACTTCTCATTCTCAGTTATATCTGTTCATGCTTGATGTTGCTCATGTTCGATTAAGCTTCTGCTAAATTTTTTGTAGAAGTAGATCAAGTGTTTTGCTTTAGTACATTGCATTACCAAGTGATCTACAGTGGGAATTTCTACATGGTATCAAAGCAAAGATGATCAAGGAAGAATAGTATACAAGTAGGAGAAGTACGAAGTTTGGTTTCTGGACATTGAATTGAGTTCTTATCACATCTATTTCACCGATGGCATTCAGTGGTTTAAGACTCGAATATTCCCTTGATGTCAATTTGAATTATATAGCCTGGAAGGATCACATGGAGGCAATATTGGAAGATAACAACCTAAAGGACTTCATTGATCAAGAAGTCCAGAAGCCGAATGATGCTACTCAACTGGCAGAATGGAAAAAGTGTGTGGCTGGGAGGGAGTTTGAGATCACATTGTCTCCAGCCTCCATGGGAAGGAGACTCCATTTTCGATATGGAAAAAATTGAAATATCTTTATCAGAATAGCATCTATCAGAGAAAGCTAGTGCTGAAAGACAAACTTTGAAAGATCAAGTGCGAAAAGGGTCACACAATCTCTAAGTTCCTGAACAAGCTCACCACCTGCAAGGATGAGATTGCAAGTGTAGGGGTCGTGACTGCTAATGACGACATGGTGAGTCTAGCACTCCTCGGTCTTCCAAAGAGTTGGCATAGATACCAGGACTCGGTTAATCAAAGAGAGAAACTGCCAGATTGGGAACGAATTTGGTTAGACCTAATGCAAGAGGAGATAAGGCGAAGCACCAGGGACGGATCTTCATCAAAACAAGATAATGAAGAAAATCTTGCTTTAGCGAGTAAAGCTAAGAAAGGGAAAGGGAAGGCATCCCAATCCAAATATTCTCATGGTGGGAAGAACGTTGACAAGTCAAGGGTGTGATGCTTTCACTGTCATGAAGTGGGCCATTATGCTATGAATTGTCCACAGAAGAAATCCAAGAAGGGTTCCTCAAAGGGATCTAATGGTGATGCACTAGCTTCACAATTTGAGCTGGATTTCTCATTTATCGCATGCATGGTTACATCCATGGTGGGATGTGTTTGGTACCTGGATAATGGAGCTTCTTTCCACATGTCGGGTGATAAGAATCTTTTCAGTACATTGGAGGAGAAGGATCTGCAGATGCGGATCGAGATGGGCGATGATGGAAAATATTGTGTCTCAAGTGAAGGTACAATTGTGTTTCAGAGGGAGCATGGTGCTCCTCTCACCCTATTTGTTGTTAAATATGTACTAGGTTTGAAAAATAATCTTGTGTCTGTTGCTATGTTATAAGATAAAGGCTATGATGTAGTCTTTAGTAAAGGAAAAGTGTTCCTGAGGCATATCGGCACCGAACAGACCAAGCAAATAGGGATTCGAGTAAAGAATCTATACAAGTTGGAGGTAGATGACTGTGCTGCACTGAGTTCCAAAGCAGAGGTGGTGCAAAGCCAAGATGTTAGCAAGCTGTGGCATAGAAGACTGGGCCACTTGCATCACGGGGCCTTGAAGATCATCCACAAAATTTCTACCAGCTTACCCAAGGGAAAACTGGAGTAAACAGATACATGCAAGGGATGCACCCTGGGTAAGTATGCAAGAGCTTCCTTTCAGGATCAGGATAGTAGAGCTGGAGCAATCCTAAAGTGAGTTCACTCAGATGTATGTGGACCATTATCTACAGCCTACACCACTAAGCAAAGGTACTATGTTATTTTTATTGATGATTTTTCTCGTAGATGTTGATCTACTTTATGCAAAAGAAGGATCAGACCTTCTTGAGGTTTTGTGAGTTTAAAGCCTTGGCAGAGAAAGAATCAGGAAAGAAAGTAAAAGCCTTCCATAGCAATAATGGTGTAGAGTATGTTTCCCAACAGTTTAAAGAATTTTGTTTTGCAGAAGGAATTAAATGGGAATTGATGGCACCTCATAACCCACAACAGAATGGGATCACAAAAAGGAAGAATAGATCTATTGTCGGAGCAGCTTGAGTGATTTTGCATGACCAAAGCCTACCACTTCATCTATGGGCTAAGGCATGCAATATAGCAGTGTATATTTAGAATAGAAGTCCTCATTGTATTTTGGGGATGAAGACACCTATGGAGGCTTTTTCGAGGAAGCGACCAGATCTGAGTCACTTCCACATCTTTGGATCACCAATTTTCTGTCATGTGACCAAAGATGCTCGGAAGAAGCTAGACCCAACAGCTGAGTTGGGGATACTTCTAGGGTACACAGATACACCCCACAACTATCATTTGTTTATACCTACCAGTCAGAGGATCGTAGTTCGTAGGGATCTAAAGTTCAACGAGCATAGAGCCATGTGAGTGTCTCTTGAGAGGGAGCTCAAGTTGCATCATGATGAGGAACTTTTAGTTCCAAAGGAGGAGGAGCCTCTTGATGATGTGGATTAGCCACATGCAGAGGATCTAGTAGTGAAGACCACCACTCTTGGAGAGTCTTCCAAAGACTAGCAGAAACGCTCGCAGGAAGCTGACAGATTGATGCTAGATGCGAGAGAGAATGTGGGGCAACCATCCTCTCAGCGCAAACAGAGGAGATCTCCTGAGAGATACACTAGCTACATGGCCCTGGTTGGGGAGTGTGTATCGACCAAACCTTCTTCTATTCAAGAGGCAGTGCAGCAACCAGTATGGGTTGATGCAAAGGTAGAAGAGTATGATTCTATCATATGGAATAGTGTGTGGGATGTTGTCCCTAGACTTGGGGTCAAGTTAGTGGTTAGTTCACGATAGCTTTACAAGGTAAAGCAGGGAGCTAATTGGAAATTTTGAGAAACATAAGGCAAGGTTTGTTGCCCGAGGTTTCTCACAAATTGAGGGGATCGACTACAATGAGACCTTTGCTCCCGTAGCAAGGTACTCATCTATCAGATTGATGTTATCTATATCAACTCAGATGGATTGGAAGATTCATTAGATGGATGTGAAGACGACTTTCCTCAATGGGAAGATTGAGGAAGAGGTATACATTGAGCAGCCCGAAGGGTTTGAGACCTTTGATCATGAGTCGCATGTCTGCTGACTCAAGCAAGCATTGTATGGGCTGAAGCAAGCACCCCATGCTTGGTATACTAGGATCAATAGCTATTTCACCGAGTTGGGCTTCACCAAGAGTGGAGCAGATGCGAACCTTTACCACATCATGGTAGAAGGTAAGCCATTGATTATTGTACTTTATGTCAATGATCTGATTTTTATAGGTGATGATCAGCTGATCAAATCTTGCATGGAGGACCTTGCAAGAGAGTTTGAGATGAAGGAAATGGGCCTCATGCACTACTTTCTAGGCATGGAAGTGTGGCAGAAAGATGGGGAAGTATTTCTGTCTCAAGGCAAGAATTCCAATGAGATACTCAAGCGCTTTCACATGGAGAAGTGCAAGCCCATTGATGAGCCCCAAAAATGGATGATTATTTGGGCTCATTCAACCTCCTAATTCGACTTAATCCACCATTCTCATTAGTTTATTGCATGTTTTTTATTATATTTATGCTAATAGAGTGAATTGGGTTAGTCATTATGCCAACAAGTCTAATGTGTGCTTTGTTGTAGCCTTTTTTGGTCAATTTGAACAAAGTCAATGGTTGAAATGAGCACTTGGCAGCCAAATTCGTGGAGAGTATTTTTAGGAAGGTGTTCCCTTCATTTATGGGACCTTACCTCGAATTCTCCACCATCAGCTTGGAGTTCAAGGGCCACCAAATCAATTAGCACAAGGGCAGCCAAGCAAGTCAAGTAAGACTGCTGTTAACTACAAGTTTTGGGCAGCCGAGTCCCTAACGTTTAGGAGGACTGTTGGGGTCCTCAATTTGTATAAATAAGAGGGCTTAGGGCCTCATTTCAATTAGCCATATTTATATCCAGTAGTTAGTCATTTTGGTTAGCCAGTAGTTAGTCATTTTGTAGTTCGGTTTTTAGGCAATAGATTAGCTTTGCTTTCAGCACATTTTCAAGTTCTCCTTGTGGACAGTTTTTGGAATGTAACATTTCTTGCTCAATAAAGATGAATCCAGCTTTGCACCAGCTCTAAATCTCCCTTAGGAGGCTGTAGCTCTTGGGGTTGGGCCCATCTCAAGCGTCCAGCACCTCCTTTGTTTACTTTCATGTGTCTTTGCTGCATTCTTAGAATAAAATCTGCTATTTAGATCTAAATATTGTTTTATTATTTAGGTTGTTTTTGATGAGTAAAATAGCTTTTCATGCTCAGATTTAGTTGATAGGTTGTTAACAGAAAAATCTTCAAGAAAAGGGCCAACAAACATCTATGGTTTCACCTCTCCCTCAGTGGGATCAGGAGCTGTGACTAGGATGACTTTGCTGCCCACAAAAACACTGATTTTGCTTTGCCATGCAATCACTAGTGTTTGATTTTCATGTGTAGAAGTTGGTTACAAGTTCAGACTTTCTTTTTATTAGTTGCATGAGTTAAAATACATGGTTTCATTACAGGTCACACTTCTGTTCAGTCTCTTTACTAATAGCTAGCAAATTAGGTCAACGTAAGTAGGTCTTTGAATTTACAAGTCTTTGTTGGTTCAGATTGGAAAAACGACTTGCAGAGCACCTGTACCACTTCTCCATCTGCTTATTCTCTATTAGCACCATCCACTCCACCCTCTACTTAGAATCCTTGCCTCACGTTTTCCATTTTCTCCCAAAACCCCACCTTTTTGTGCAATCATTGTTTCAGCCTTCTTTGAGCCAATTCAGCCTTCTACACCTTCTCACCACTCCATCCACCAGTCCCTAGGCCACTTCAGACCCTATCCTACCTCCATATCCATTCATGCATCTTCCCTCACTCACCCATCCTCTAAAATCCAATTTTCAAACATCTTGTAGAAATTTTTGAACATCCTGTATAAATCTCTGAACATCCTGTAGAACCCTTGCAGACTTCCTGTAGAAGCTCACGAAAGCGGTTTCTTGAAGGCCAAACTCTGTGAAACTCTTTGGAAGGGTGTTAGGGACTCCTTAGACCCCCTCTGAACCTTCCCAACCTTTTCCAAGCATTTCTCCTCCTTGATCCACCTCTGCACAGTCAAAAACAGTAAGAGCACATGCATAATAATCCTACAAAGTCATTCAAAAATACAAAAAGATGTTTTCTTCAGATTTGATTATAAAAGTAGCTGAGACACATGCATTTTACCTTTTGAATTCAATGGCATCTCATTCAGTAGCTTGCATCTTCCTTCTTGCATCAGTAGGACTCGCTGGTAGAATTAGGGTTTGCTAGGGTTCGCGTTTCTTTTTGCTTTCAGTTTCTTTCCGCAAGTAGATTAGCTTCCTTTGAGTTAGCTTTCATCCATCAGTTAAAAAGATTCTTCTAAGAGCTCATGGAAGTTGGCTTAAGCTCCTAGTGGACTTGTGCCAGCTAACCAAGTGACAGCTGCGGCAAGAGCTAGTACTTGTGCATACAGCACCATCGCTTCCAAGTTTGTTACAAACTACCGGGTTGATAAAATTAAAGAAGGGAGTTCCAGGAGTTATAGCATTATTACTGCAATACTGGCACCCACCACCCATGCAGACTCCTTTAGCTAGGAACTGGAGGAAGGAGGATGCTACTTCAAGTGAGGTAGTAGCTGCTACTATTTATTGGGAGCTGGTGGGTTCACTTATGTATCTGGTGAACACACAGCCCGACTTATGCTTTGTGGTGAACTAGCTGAGTCAAGCTATGGTTCAACCTAACAAGATGTTTTGGAAGGCAGTGAAGCATGTGCTAAGATATCTTAGAGGTACTACACAGTATGAATGATGGTATAGACGAACAGAGGGAGTGAAGCTGCAAGGCTTCACGGATGCGGATTGGGCTGGTAGTCCATCTGACAGGAAGAACACTTCTGGAGGAATATTCAACCTTGGTTCAGCTGCAGTTTCTTGGTATAGCAGGGAACAGATATCAGTTGCACTTAGCTCAGTAGAGGCTGAATACATGTTTGCGAGTCAGGCAACATGTGATGCCATTTGGATGCAGAAGATTCTAGTGGGATTGTTTGGTCAGATGATGGATCCTACAGTGATATACTATGATAATTAGAGTTGCATAAAACTCTTTGAGAATGTAGTGCTTCATGATAGGTCCAAGCATATAGATATCCGTTACCATCATCTATGGGACTATGTGGTCAAGAGGATCATGATGTTGCAATATATGTTGACCGAGGAGCAGGATGCAGATATTTTGACTAAGGCATTGTCAAAATGCAAGTTCGAGTTCCACAGAGACAGGATCGAGGTTGCTGATAATCCATTTCTTGTTGAGAGGGAGTGTTGAAATGTGCAACAAGAAATGATAAAAATAGAATATGCTAAAAATAGCACTACTAAAAATAGCCAGGCTATAAATAGTAGTTCAGCCATTGGAGATCTTAGCTACAATGGGTGAAAAATGAAAGTGCTAAAAATAGATTTTCTAAAAATAGCATTTTGGGATCCCTTCTTATTTTAGTGAGTCCCTGGACTAAACATAGGAAGTAAAATCAAATTTGATATCAACAACAGTTTGGAAATTAATTAATTAATTCATCTTGAGTTAATTAGTTAATGAAAATAAAACTTGAAGTCTATGTGAGGACATACAACAGTTTCTCCTTTAATTGAGGAATTTAACCTTCAATTAAAGAGATAAGGATGAGTTGTAATATTGAGTTGTAATCAGTTGACTTAGTTTAACTTAGTCAAGTCTAGTTAGATTAATTTAATAGTTTGTTAAATTAATGAGAGTTTGGTTAGTTAATTCTTGCATGCATGTAACTATTGTATTTCAGATAGCTGAGTATTCACTCATGGATAACTCATGCATGTCAGTTCAGTCAAAGACCCAGTTGAGATCAGATGGAGGGACAGTAAACTATCAATTGCTAGGATATTCCTTTGGTGAATATTCCTTGCATGCAGAAGGAATATTATTCCTTATGGATTGCGCAATTGGACCTGAGGTTACAGTGAGTGTGATGAGGCCAATTCACACATGTGATATCATTGGACCCCAATCAAAAAACTACGCAAGGAAATAGGAGGCTTGTAGGGCTTGAGGAAGATATATTCTATGTCTATTGAGTCTGTGAGCTGTATTATTTGATTACAGAGAGAGCAAGATAGCTTGAGAGCTGATTCTTTTTGTAACTTAAACAATATTTCCACTTATATTTCCTCTGTGTTATGGTTGATTACTTCTCATTCTCAATTATATATGTTCATGCTTGATGTTGCTCATGTTAGATTAAGCTTCCACTAAATTGTTTGTAGAAGTAGGTCAAGTGTTTAGCTTTAGTACATTGCATTACCAGGTGATCTACAGTGGGAATTTATACACCTTCAACTATAACTTTGTGATCTGCAGGTTCAACTCCAACTGAACCCTCACCATCTTAGTATGAGCATTGTACACCCCTGTATCCAACTTGTGGACACACACATTGACTGGTTCCTCCTTAGAAATGGCCAACTCTGGGACCATTCGGAATACCTCCTCAATGACCTACATTATGTGCTTATTCTGGTTGGTCGTCTTGGTCACAGCAGCGATGGCAGAGTCTTATTGTAGTGTCATCTTCTCATTGTTAATCCACTACTCATTGATCACCTAGAGGGCGTGGTGCTCACGGGCCTTCAATTCTGCAATCACCCCATCCTGCAATAGGTGGAGCACTTCACTGGGGAGCAATGCCAGATTCAACCCTACTCCCTTTAGGGTGCTGACAATGAGCTTTTCAGCTTCGTTCTCCATGGTCAGTGCTCCATTAGGCAACACTATCACACTGAAGGCCTTCACGCATAGGATCTCAGCAGCTTCTGACATGCCGATAGTAAGGCTAGTAGACATTGTTCCATCCTGTGACGTGCAGGTCTACAGCTCCTGCAGACGTGTCTAGATAGCCCCCAATACTAGTTGTTGTTGCTGCTCAAACTCTTGTAAGGCCTCTGTGGTGACATCTCGCACCGTGTCACCAATGTCATGCAAATCACCTTCTGTTAGCATGATTGGGTCTAGTGATATCTTAATAGTCTTTGATTTCTTCCTGGACCCTCCTTTCTCTTGCTCCCTTGGAAGCTTTATGCGATCGGACATTGCTTGTTGGTCTGCGTTGTGTTGTTCTTTCTGCTCGTCCGTCTCCTCCTCTATCTCAGGTGAAGGTGAATGTGCGCCTTTGTTAGAGCCTCTCTCTATTCCACCCATTTGCTTCTCTATCTGCTGAGTGGCATCACGCTCCACCTGGGCCTTATCAGTGACCTCCTTCTTCCTCTTCTCGGCTAGATGCATCATCTTTAGCTTGGCCTCCTCCTTCTTTCTCTATGCAATGGACTTGCTCCCTCCCACTGCCAAGTTTGTTGTAGTGTGCCACTCTTCTGGTCATCAATCAAGTATTGCATCAATGGCGTCCTTCATTGCCAGGTAAGGCAAGTTGTGCCATTTCTGCACAGGGTCCTTCTGCACCTTGATGGCCACATGGTGGAAATTTTCTTTGAACTATGTGTAGCCCTATAGGTTGGAAAACCCCATAGGCAACAACCATGGTTTTTGATTGATGGCCATGTGGATGTTCATCTCCATCAAGATCCAGAAGATCTTGTTGTCCTTGATGCGTTGCATATCCTTGGTCGCCCACAGCAAAGCATACTTCGCTGCTTCTGGTAGGTCTGGCATGACCGAAGGAAATTGGATGTCCTCTGGCAGCTCCCACGCTACCAGCATAATCGATAGTAAGAGCCATGCATAGTGGAATGTCTTGCTAATCTCTTGTACCTTGCGACAGTTTACTAGGAACTCTCCATGAAGATAGTCTAACCAATTGAACTAGACTCCTTCGGCGCACTAGGATACTAGTGTGACGACAGGCACCAACACCTCATCGGCGCAACACTTCCTCATCACCTTCCCTGCTAAAATATATGTAGCTACCTTTACAGTAGGGTCGTAGATGCTGGATATGGTATATCCATGCAGCTTCTTCAATAGCTTAAACTTTTCTTTCATAGCCTCTGTGAGGACCTGATCACCACCCTTTTCGCCAAATATCATGGCCAGATTCTCTCCTGTGTAAGGCAACCATGTTATCCTGTGGATCAATTTTTCCATGATGGGTATTGGCTCCTCCAGGCACAGACACCCATCATGCACCAAGCACATGTTAAGTTTAGGTATGTTCTATGCCAACACTTTGACTTATCTAGATCTAGCATAGATCATTTCATATAATGATGAGATCAGTTGAAGACATTCTACTTCAACTGATTCTCAAGGTGACTCCTTCACCTATCATCACATTGCATCTCGTCCATTTGCTGCACCTTACTGTGTACCACCATCATGCTACCCATGATCATCATGTTGCTCATGCTCCCATCATTATGCTGCCCATACATCCCATCATTATGCTGCCCATACATCATGTTGTCATCATAGTTGCATCATTGCTGCACTTTTACTTGTACCTTTTTTTTTTTTTTTTTACTACTGCATCTTCCAATGATGAGATCCATTAAGATTTTCATTGTGCTCTTTTCTTCTTCTATGTCATGACAGTTTCATCATATAAACACTAAGATTACCTACTAGGAGCACAGATCAACACACACATATATATACTGATATACACATACCCTTTTCATTCATCAGAGATGTCATCTGAGATCATACCTTCATTCATGGCATCCGAGATCTGCTCCTTTGATCGTGATCTTAGTGAAGGGGTTACTGTCAACAAAACTGCAGCTTACTATCCATTTGAATTCTTGTTTATATGTGATTGAGCAGGAGAATGTTTGAGCCAAGTTTCCTTTGACTACGTATAGAGGCTTGTCTCCATGACTGCGTAGAAGGTGACTTCCTGATAGTGTAGGAAGGTATCTCCATTTCAGCGTGTAAATATTGTTGTGTATATTTATTTCCATTGCTTGTATGTATATGTATATCTTGTTGTGCCAGTGATCTGGGATTGACTACGTGTAATAGGTGGCACCCTTTGACTGTGAATAATTATCTCTATATCAAAGCGTATAAGAATCTTGTGAAAGGGGCCAACCCACTATTCTCCAGCATAGGACTTAAAGTTCTCCATAACCATTTCTCTGATGAAAAGCCTCGGCTGAGTGGACCTGCTCTTGCCATTGTTTCTGTTACAGTCCATGGCACTTGAATTTTCAGGTGTATCCTGCAAGTTTCCCATTCTTCTTGTTTGTTTGGTTACAGGCTGATGAAAGCTCCTTGGATCTGAACCGGTTTCATCACCGTAAAAGATTAGGTCAGGTTTTTGTTATTCGTAGAGCAATTCCAGCCAAGACCTTCATCAATGGCATATCGATCTGTTGGCACATGTGATTATTGCGTTTATGGTCTCCTCGTGTTCTGACTGCGGCTCTTTTATTTGCTGCGGCTACATTTATGTTGGACCGTGTATATCATCTGTGTCAACACAGTGTTAACATCCACACGTTGACAGTGATGATACATTCCACGAGCAACGTTTATCATTGACGACACTGCGTTGATGCATTCATTTCTTGCACAGCGTATAGGGTTTCCATAGCTGTGCGAATATTGTTTTCATGACATCGTGTAATCCATTTGTGAGCTGTGTTGCCTTCCTCTCATGTACAACGTGTAAGTCTCCATCATGCTTTGTGTATAAATGGTCTCCATTAACTAAGGTCCAGCATATAAGATCTCGGCGTGCATCTTCATAAGCCTGTGGCTTATTGCGGCTAGAGTATTACAGCAGTTAGGGCATCATCTTACAGCTAGGGCTCCTTCTAGGCTAGCGTATTCTTTTGGTTCTCTCCTACTCCATAAACCCAAGACGTGGATAGGAGATCACCTCAAGAATACATACCCAAAATGATAACAAATCCTCATCTATTTATACCAAAACGAGGATGATGAATAGACACGTCGGTTGGGCTTCTAGAGCCTACATAAGCGCAGGTCGGCTTGATAATAATTATATAAACAAAATAAATTCATATCTCCATAAATACTTATCGAAATCGGATGATCGTTGGATCAATCCTACACCTCTCGATGAGAGGGATCCAATAAAAATATCAGTTGCCATAAATAAGCTGACCCACATGGAGTTTGGCCCTAGTTTCCAATTTAACACACAATAACTGCTTGATGACGAATACTATAACCGGGGTGCAGTTGTAGTGCAACACCTAAAGAAAGTTGAGCAACCCTGCCTTGTCTACTCCTCTGAGCCACCTCTGCAACTCCAATGCGATCATTCCAGTGGTTGTATCGATGATGAGATGCATCAGTTGCTCAGTCGTCAAGTGTGGGAACTTCTCGTGGTCGGCCAAGTCCCAATATTCAAGTTTCAATAGAGGAACCCACCCCATGTGCAGTCTTTCAAAAACAATTTCATCCGGTAGCAGAGGGGTTTGCAAGGGGACCTTTCTCTCATCGATGTCTTTCAACACCTTGGTCTTTCCCTTGCACAGAGGGACATACCTAGGAAACCGAGTGATAGGTCAGCACCCTAGGCTTCAACCTCCTCCACATCTATTCCTACATCTTCATCTTCCATTGGGATGTCTTCAATTTCTTCCTCCTTCGACTCCAAATTGATGGCTTTTCCCTTCTCCTATACAGTAGGCTTTTATGGATTTCTTCTTGGCAATGCGCGCACTGGTATTGTAGGTAGCTTTCCCTTCTTATCCTTTGTGCTCTCCTTGGTTGGGGTAGGCTTTGGTCTCGGCGTTCTTGGTGATTTATGGAATTCTGCTAATATTTCAACCACTTCTGGAGCAGCTTTGTCTGCCTCCATCTCTATTTCCAACACCGACTCCTCTACTTTGGCGTCTATAGCTTCTATTGGCACTGACATGATGTTCTGCAAGAACTCCCGTGTCTCCTTTGGCAATGTCTCAAATACTTTACTGGCTATCAGAAGTTCGTAGTTCTCACGATTCATGTGCATCTATGAGCTTAACAACTCAATTCTCAAAATGGCAAGTGTTTTTCACTAGATAGCCACTTGAAATTTATAGGGCATTTTCAATTCAAATCTGACCACTCCCCCCAAATTTGGTTCATTAATGCCAGATTGGCAGCAGATTTTCAAGGATCTTACCCATAAATTCCATCTTAAATGTCAGTCACTCACTCCATTTGGCTGCATTTCTACCATCAAATCATGAACAATGACTTTAACGGTTACTTTCCGGCCGACTTGCGTGATTCCTCCCTAGGTAGCACAACTCCCTTCGCGCTGTCGCGAACCCTGTGACACTTCCTTGCTTCGCACAATCCTCCAATTGCGTAGCTCCCTAACCTGAGCAGTGTAGTTTATAGTCCCGCACCTCCTTTCAGCTACCTAGAGAGCTAAGACTATGCTACCTTCGTGTAGTCACATGGCTAGACCACTGGTGTATGGCTTCAATCAACTGCCATTCACCTTTCCTAGGAAGGGATCTCCATCCAGTTTAACCAACTGAATCGCTCCTCTATCGGTAATCTCGTTAATGACATAGGGCCCTAACCAGTGCATTCCGAATTTCCCTGGAAATTTATCAGACTTGCTATCATATAACAAAACCAGTTCATTTACCTTAAAGGTGTGCAACTTAATGTGTCGATCATGCCATTCTTTTTCGTGTTTCTTTTGTACATGTTGGTGAAATCTAGCTAGAAATCTTTCTTCCTCAAGTTCAGCCAGTTGTGCAAGCCTTTCTTCTAGGGCTCCATGATCCATCATACCCGTGAGTGCCGCTATGCATAGACTAGGCACAATTTATTCCATGGGCATTACTGCTTCAACACCATAGACAATCCTAAAGGGTGTTATTCTAGTCAACTTCTTGCATGTCATTCAATAGGCCCATAGTACTGTGGGTATGTGTAGGTCCCAATCACTTCGCTGAGCATTGAAAAACTTGGTCAACATGTTCTCCAACACTTTATTGAATGCTTCCACCGTCCCATTAGCCTGTGGCTGATAAGGTGTGCTCTTCTGGTGATATAACTAAAATTCCTCCGTAAGCACGCTGATCGTCTCATTCTGAAAGTGTGTACCACGATCACTCATCAAAATATTTGGCCACCCAAATCGCGTTAGTACATACTCAAAGAGGAACTTTCTAGCAGTCGCACCTATGCAATCCTTCACAAGTTGTGCCTCCGCCCATCAGGTCAAATACTATGTCATGGTGATAATGTACCTCACTCTCGGCTTTCCTTGGGGCTGAATAGGTCCCACAAAATCTATCGCCCATTTCTCAAAGGGTTGCAATGTCATCTGTGGATTCAAAGGAAGCTCATCCCTCCATGATGGCACACCAGTCCTTTGACACACATCACATGCTTTTCAATACGCTTTTGAGTCTTGATGGAGCGTTGGCCACCATAACCCTACATGTAGAATCTTATGCACAGTCACTCTCCCTACATAATGTCCTCCTGCAGCACCCCCATGAGTGTCCGTGAGGATGCTTCTTCTTTCAACTCCAGTACATACCGTTGCAATATCTCATCGGACCCCATTTTATACAGATGTCTGGCAATGACAGAAAATTCTGCCGCGCACACCACTAGCTTCTTCTTCTATTGGACGATGTATCCTTTGAGGGAAGTTCCTGTTATTAGGAAGTGTATGATATCTTCAAAATGACCATCCGTGACGCGCACTATAAATAGTTGCACATCAGGCAATCCTTCTTCTAAATTAGTGGGCTATTCCTCTATTTCAATGTGTGACAAAAGGTCTGGTCCCACGTTCAGCGTTTAGGCTTCACAATAACTTCAAAATCATACTCCTGGAACAATAACAACCACCTGTAGATTCTCCCCCCCAACACAGGCTTATTGACCAGGTATTTCAGCATAGAATGATCTGTATACATCTTAAAATGGCCTCCCAGGAAGTAGTGTCTAAACTTTTGGAGCACGTATACCATGGCTAACCCTTCACGCTCGATGGTGGAATATTTCTTCTCCGCCTTAGATAACCTTCTACTTGCGAATGCTATAGGACGGTCCAAGTCTCCTCTGTTAGCCTGTGTTAGTACTACTCCTAGCGCTATACATGACGTGTCAACATGTACATGAATCTCCTTCTTCCAATCTAAGAAGAGTAAAATCGACACGGTGACCATATTTTCCTTCAATACATCCAAGCTTTTCGTACAGTCCTCTTTCTAGTAGAATGTGACATCCTTCTTCAACAACTTCTCCATAGGCACGGTGATCTAGGCATAGCCTTTGATAAACTTTCTGTAATATCCTGTATTTCCTAGGGTAGTGCGCAACTATATCACACTCCTTAGAACTTCCAAGTTAAGTATCACCACGATCTTCATGGGATCTACCATCAATCCATGTCTACAAACCACATGACCCAGCAGGGTCCCAAAAGGAACACAAAATAGGCATTTCTTCAGATTGAGCGTGATCTGGTATCTCTAATAGGTATCCAGCATCAGGCACAAGTTTTCTACATGGAATTTCACTAACCCAAACACGGACCAGTCATCAAAGTACACTTCCAGGAACTTATGAATAAATTCCTTGAACGTCGCAATGACCACGCACGAGAAAATTGCAGGCGCATTCTTCAATCCAAAAGGTATTATAGTGTACTGAAAACACCCCCACTCATTCACAGAGGTTGTCTTGCTCCTATCCTCTGACGCGATTTTGATTTGATGGTACCAAGAGAACCCATCAATGAAGGAATAAGCTTCCTAGCCACCTACATTGTCCAACACCTCATCAGTGAACGGAGTCGGGAAAGGATCATGTACGCAAGCATAATTCAACTTCCTGAGGTCTATGCCTATCCTAGTTTCATCCTTCTACTTTTTATCATGTACCACCATTAGGCTCATCGAATCAAATTCTTCCATAGGCATAATGATCCCTGCCATGAGCATCTTGTCTAGCTCTAAGCAGACCTTCTCCTTATACTTCGGATTGAAATGATAAGGTCTTTGCTTAACCAGCTTCGCATCAGGCTTCAATGTGATCTTCATAACACCTGGGTCCCTAATTGTCCCTTTTAAATTCATAAAATTGGTAGGGAACAAATCCTAGGATTCACAGACCAATTCAGTGACTTTATCCACTGTAATCTCCAATCTTCACCAATTTTGGCTTTTCCTCCATACCAATGTTTACCTGTTTCATTTTCAGTGAGGCATTTATATTAGGATTCTCAATCTGTGGTCCTTCAACCTCGCGGTGACCTTCTATTTCAGGGATGTTAACCTTTCGCAGATCCTCATATTCTTCTTCAGCAATTACATTATAGCATTCCAGCGTGTGACTTAGATGAGTAGTCCAATCAGGCTAAGTCAGGTCCAAAGGATCCTATGATATCCTAAATATTGATGCTTTTACTTCTTGTAGCGCTTCGTCGATATAGTCAAACCCACATTCAAAGTTGAATGTCATTATAAATCCCTCATGTAGAATATCCCATTCACCTGTACCATGGAGGAGCTCTGTTTCTATGTACCAATTCATCGAGACAACATCAAAGGGTGTGGCAAAACAAGCGCACCCATTCAGGTTGGGGCTTCTCTGCATAAGCTTAAGCCCATTTGGCCAAGTTCGTGTGTGGATCATCCTACCCATCATATTTGCCTACTATTCATACCTTCGGCTTCCCAAAGCGTGTTCGCATCATACTCCTACATTCGCGCCAATCATCAAAGCTTCCCTTGTGCGTACCCCACCATCTTACAGGTGTAGTGTGCAGTGCCCCCTCCAATGCCTAGAAGCGTTACTTTTCTAGTACCTCCCTCTCAAATCCATCCAAAAATATATCTACATCATTCAAGCCATCATAAGTGGGTATATTTCTTACCTCTAATGACACATAGCACAACAATTGAGTCATCATGTTACAACTCAATGTAGTTACTCCATGTAACTGATTCTGCCAGTGCTCTAATTCTTCATCAGAGTCTGAGGTGCAGGAACTCTCGCAATCCCATGTGATTCATCCATCCATTAATGGATTCACCCAATCTTGGTCTCACACTGTTATCTTATAGATACAGTCTAGATCGTCATCACTCTCATAATCGCAGACTGGGTCAGTATAGTGCAATCCTTTCGCAGGATCTAGGGGTACTATTATGTGGAGTGATTTATTCTCAAATATCATCTTTCACTTATTTAGGTTGATTACCCTATTCATATCAATAGCCCAATCAATTCTAAGGAGCATAGGGTAGGGGTTCCTATCATCCACAATTTCTATTACTTCAAAGTCAACTAGTGTGCTCGCAACTTTAATATCTACAGTCACCCCTTGCAGTCGGCCCATGGGGATGATCTTCTATTGATTCGCCATCCTTAGCTGAATCGAAGACCACTGCAGTGCGGCCATTCCCAAGTCTGTTTTGGTAGGACGTTTGCATCTAACCCCAGATCCAAGATAACCTGATCCATCTCATACCCTCTTATCTGCACAGTCAATCTCATCTCTCGTCCCGTCCTTATTTTATGCTTACCAATATTTTGTACTACGAGAGGCTCACCTGGAGTGTTTCTGGCGCATCTATTTATGAGCTCTTGTAATCCCTTCACAACCTTGCTAGAGCATAGTAACTTCATGTAGGTCTCCAGGAAGGTTGTAAGCATAGAAGGGTCCATTCCTGATCAGGCTTATCCTTTCTCCATGAGGTGGAGGCCTCAGCAAAGCTCTTCTTTGTTTCCATGAATGTTTCATGTGTGTGCTCCAAATCAAACTTAGCCTCCTTTGCTAGAGCTTTCCAAACCCATGTGTTGTCTTCAGGTTGTTTCCCCCTTGTTAGGTTCCTATACAAATAGGAGTCATAATTTTTGAATGGTTGAGATTAAACCTTAATATGTACATACCTTTGCTTTCTGCAAACGTTTTCCATATTCAAAAAATTAAAGAATGTAAAGATGGTATGTCCTAGAAGAAAAATCAAAGGACAAAAACAATAAAAATGTCAAAAAATATGAAAAATATGAACCCTAAGAAAAGAAAAAGGACCACGAAAGTGAGCAAGCCAAAATGCCACTACTATTTACTTTTTGTGCATAATAAATGATTGTGTGTAGTTTGTAATCTTTGCCACAATCCATGATAGTCAAAATGTTTAACCTTGGCTATTTCATGTTTAAATTTAATGTCTATAGATAGAGAATAAAATCTAACCAAACTGTTTAATCTTGGCAAATCATTAGATAGATAGAGTAAATAAAAGGAGTTGAATTGTTTAATGTGAGCCCTTGGATGTAATAAGGTTAGATTTAGTTAGTTTACTATTGTAAAGAGAAAGAAAAATGTTTGATAAGGGTTTGCTAGCTCAAATGCACCCTAATAAAGAGAAGTAAAAATGGTAGGATGAGTAGGTTGGTAAGTAGAAGAAAGGTTGCAGAAGTATGGTGATTGATTAGACAAAAGCATGTTTATCATCTTTTCCATCATGAAAGTTCTATAGAAAAATGGACAATTAAGCATGAAATTGGATATCAAAGGTAATTAATTAACTTCCCTCAATCACTTCACCTTTCGCTTAACTAATTTCCCACAATAAAGTTCAAAGTACTTAAAAACCCTAAGTCAAAGAGGCTCAGAGCATTTCTCTGACTTTTGGAGGGACCGAACCCTCAGCTCAATGACTTATAGGCAATAAGTACTAAAACCCCCTCATAAAAATTCATCCCTCGCTTCAGTTCATTTATTTTCCCTAATAATACTCCTTTTCTAAGGTTAAAATACTTGTGCATAGGAAAAGTATTTATTCCCCCACATAAATCATTTTCATATTAAAAACCCACAAAAACACTATATCCTAAGTTTTTTATGTTATTATCAGAAAAGCATTTAAACATGAAATATCATATACTTAGGGTATTGTGCCCCTTTCTGCTCATCTTAATAGTTACTAATTTTATTTATTGAATCCCAAACAAAAACCCTTTTCCCATATATATTTAACTCCCATAATATTAACTAGCCCTATACCTTAGTTTAAATATAAACTATGATATTCTACCCAAACCTCGAAGAACCCACTAACTAATCGATCTACGATTAAGTTAGATAATCCCTTATTTAAATCCCTCCACTAATGATCCTGGCGCCTTAACCCCACTTTAATCCTTCATTAACTCAAAAGCCGCCACACTAAATCACCCATCGGGCCCTCCATTAGCCCTCGTGCAACTTCCCCACCTGATCACCGTACAATCGCCTCCCTCCACATCTAACAACCTTTATCCATTTCAGGTGGGCGCGAAATCTGAACAATACTCGCACGAAAAGAGTTGTTTTTTGTCGGGCTCCCAATGCTACGTATCATTCAACGTATGGAATCGGGCGCCCCCCCTAATACCACCAAGCACCCAAAAGTGGTGCAAAAGAAACCACTTACGGCCCACCCGCTACATGCCAAAATAGTTACTATTCACCCTGCTACACGACAAATGACTATTGTTCACTCTTACCCGCCAAAATTGACTTTTGTGCATAAATCCAAAAAGCCCCAAATCATTTGTTTTTATCGTTTTTTCAACTATAAGACTTCATGCACGCACCTGCGAATGTTGAAGCTGTCAACCTATGTCCAATTGTACCCTAAAGATGCCACAAAGCACCCAGTTTGCTTTCTAGCCTACTCAAAGCCTTTTCGATTGTTCGCAGTTGCAAGTCACCCTATTCAAAGCCAGTTCTCCTCAATTCTAGGTATTTAAGCCATAATTCACTGGAAAACCTAGTCAATTTCAGAACTAGTTAATGCATTTTCTTAGTTAAGGTACAAAATTAATTAAAGAAACTCTAGCAGCTCAAACCTACTGAACCACCATTGCCCTAAAGGACTGAAAATCACCTCCCCCACTCTCAAATCCACAAGAACTAAGAATGGATGCCCCAATTGCCATGGATGTTAGACCTATTTCCACTCCTCATCTGGACCTAGACCATCTCCCCCTGGTTTATAAGGATTTCCAGATAAAGGATACCTTTTTCCACGAATCCCTTCTCAAACTATACTACCGAATCAGTTTTTGGGAGTCCAATTTGCCCAAGTACCAATTCCATGAAGTTCACATTTTCCTAAAAATTGTCCATTACTGCCATGCAAATTATATCCCCAGTCAAAGAGAAGTGATGTCCCCTAACCAAACCATACTTTTCACGATCAATGCTAAATCTATTAATGAGATGTTGCAACTTCAACCAGGGCAAAACTTGACTCCTCTCTCCATTGGAGACCTATTGGACTCATTTCCCAAGCTCAACCCTTCAAGATTGGCCCAAATAATCCAAACCTTCATTGTAGAAGAAAACTATACCCCCAAAGAACCCCCTCCATATGTGTATACCATATTTTCCCCATTTGGCTAGGACATTGTAACAATGATATCCAATGTCCTAGGTTATACCACTAGTGAGTATATAGATGAAATCATCCTAGATTTCATGTCCCTATACACTCTAGGACCGCCTCCTGCTATTATCTATGACTATGCCAAGTTTATAGCTGATAAGATGCATGACCAATTCCTTAGGATGAGTAATGAGGGAGTCTTCAAATATGCCTCTATGTTGTATCACCTTTTTCTATACTACCAAGCAGATAAGTTCCCCTTTACTCTCCAAAAGCTTGACACAAAAGGTCACCCTAGATTAGTAATTTTTTGGACTCCATTGATATATAAATATGACTCTCCATATTCATATATAGACTTCATAAACCTATTTGTACATCCCATTGTGACAATTCTGATAGGAAGTCCTCCTCCAAGAATCAATTCATATATAAAGAGGGTCCTGTAACTCTCAAAACAATCCAAAGTAGGTGATTGGTACTTATACCAAAACCACACTGAGATTAGGATTTATGGCTGTAAGCTGGCCCATACAAACTACCTAAATACCTCCCAATGAGGTTATTTTCTCTAGAGTACTACAAGAAGATACTAAATTCAGATGAGGTACACTTTGTCAAAGCCAAAAAGAAGGCCCAACTCAAGATCAAAGACCAATTAGGTCCCTTTATTTGTAATAGCAGAGAAGCTGGAAAGGAGGCAGATCTAATCCTTTAAAGATTAAATCTAAAATAGAGCTTAATATGGAGATATGATCCCTTAGATTTCATCTGCAATAGAAGGCAGAAAGACAAGATGGCTCCCTATATTCATCACTGCATCCCTCAAATAAAAAAGTATGCCAACCAATTGCAATGGGTGGAAAACACTTTAGAGGATAGGGATAGTACTGAAGTTGTTGTGGAAAACACATTGATTTACCTAGATAAACGAATTGATGAGGGCCTTTCCTGCAGGTGCCAAAAGGATCACAGGTACCAGAAGAATCAGAAGCACTAGACCTATCAAAGGTATGAGAAGAATCAGAAGTACCAAAGCAATAAGATAAAACAGATAGACCAGAGGCCACCATGAGTACCCCCCAGTTTTATAGACTCCTCTAAATGAGGAGAAAAGCCTCAAGAGAAATAGGGAAGGGGCCACTACTTCAGAAAGAGAAACATCACAAGCCTATGTAGAGACAAGCCAGGCTAAGAGACAAAGAGTCAATCTTGTCTCTTAACAGGAATATATAGATGAGACAGCCAAGGTTACAAGTACAAAAAGAGATGGGAGTAGGCTTTCCACTCCATCTAGAGGCACTCTAGAACCTTCCACATCACACACTCAGATGTTGGAGAGGTAGAAAAGTGTTGAGGTATCCTCTTTCAGAATTCCAGCAGATAAAGACCAAGACATAAAGGAGAGATACAAAGAAATAAAGGCTAGAAATGAGAGGCCGAAAACCCAAACCTATGCACAATATCTAAAGATGACCCATACCAATCAAACAAGGCTTATGTCAGCCTATGATGTTAAAGAGGGGAAGATGCAAATGACCTTCATCAAGCCGACCACTCAGTAGCCAAGGATAGCAACAAATTTTAAAAGAGTGGATTTTGAAGTACTGGCAAGGGATATTCATCCCATTGACCAGATTGAGCTACATAAGCAAACTAGTGAGATGATTTATTCTACATTGACAGGGAAAGCCATAGCAGCCCACCAACTGTAGAACTCTTTGCATAATATGTCAACTCAGTTTTAATTTGAGAAGGCCTTCTCACAGGCCAAAGATACGAGAATCAAGTCGTTAGAGGACTTAGTGATAGAATTGGGACATGATCCCAAGGATGTGAAAGCAATAGAGCAGCTAATTAAAAGAAGAATGATGACATTGTTGCACTGAAGAAGCAGCTCAAAATTCCACAGCTACATCACCCTCAAACAATGGAAGTCCTAGAAGCATAAAAAGGACATGAAGAGCTTATGGACCTAGTCCTAAATCTTAATGATCAACTTAAAGAAACAGAGAAGGAGTTGGACACTTTGATTCAGTCCAAGCAAAATGAATTTTCCACAACTTCCACAACTTCCATCCCCATAGTGACAACAACAGTTCCTTCCACAATGGAAACATCATTGGCACCTATAGCTCCACCTGCCACAACACTGCCAATTACAATTGAGTCCACTACAACATCTGGTGCATTAACTGAGAAAACAACAGAACTAGTAAAAGCTATGGAAGAGATGTCCATCCAAGCTATATAGCTCAAAAGGTTAAAGGAGAAAGTGGAAAGTTTAGAAATTGATTGTAAACTTGCCCAAATTCAGCAAAGAGAAGAAACACAGAAATCCCTAAGGATGGGTGAGAAAATCAAAGTCCTAGAGAAAGATTTGACACTGCATAAACCACTAGGACAGACTAAAGAGATGCCTTGGGTCAATATCATTATCTATATCAATGATATTTGGCCATCAATCCAAGTCATATTTGAGCAGACAAAATTGGTGAAAGTAGCCACCAAAGCCATCCAGAAAGTAAGGGAAGAATTAGGAGATAAACCTAAGGATGCAAATCGACTCATCCACCTCCTAAACAATAAGAACAGATATGAGCTCCACGAACTTGGCATAGAGGATAGGATTGAAGCCATCCTAGAGATTTAAAAGGTTCTTTCCAAAAGAAACCTCCTGCTCAACTTAGAAGAAAAGTGCCATAACATGCAAGTAGCCATTGACAAGTTTATGGCTAAATTTCAAATTTTGAGGGACAAAGGCCTTCCCAGTCCTATGGTCATCAATGATAAACTCATGACCCAATTGGACTATAGTGATAGACTTAGGAGGTTGGCCAAGGAACAAGCCAATTCTTTAGGCATTAAAGCCCTGCCAACTGGAAAAGTGTTGTTTGATACTTTGGAGAACCTGTTTTTCCTAGAACATAAGGTGAAACATTTGTTTCTCACCAAACCAAATTTTGCAAAATACACAAAAGCAGACAAAATTTACAGGAGAATGTTGAAAATGAGATTGCTTGAGACAGAATGGTGGGAGAAAATGACAAATTTACTATGAAAAATTTTTACATCAGAAAGCTACCACAGTGAATTTGAAGGTAGCCAGGTGATACATGTAAAAGACAGATCAGCAGGGTGAAAGGGTAACAGAGTCAAAGAGTATCAGTAAAAGAACAAAGTAAATAATATTCTAGCATAGAAATACCACAACTATCAGCCAGC
Source organism: Pinus taeda (assembly GCA_000404065.3). Lineage (NCBI taxonomy): Eukaryota > Viridiplantae > Streptophyta > Pinopsida > Pinales > Pinaceae > Pinus > Pinus taeda. The sequence goes on along the minus strand of APFE030905892.1, from coordinate 131,825 downwards.
TTAAAGGGATCCAACTCAACAGAAACAACCAGCAACACCATAATAAAAGGGACAGTAAGAAGCAGTTTTACATCTGTCTCTATCTTCATGCTGGAAGATATTCTTTTTCCCTAGATTAAGTCTCAAGTTGTTTTGAGATATTTTGTAAATATTTTTGTATAAATACTTCACATTTTGAAGTATGTAGGGTGGATTCCAAGACATTTCTATAGAATTTTTCTCTCAAATCAAACTTCTATTGTATCAATGACTGGATTGGCTTGCTGGATGAAGGAATAAAGATCAGATATTTTACAGGATTCTTGTGTAAAGCGAAATACAAATAAGTATTCTATCATTTTTATCGTTGTTTCTTCTTATGTTTCTCCATAATATTGTTTGTTTCTTTAAAATCTAAATGTATAACAAGGAATGATATTTTAGAAATTGCTTGAATGCACTCTGTCTTGACTGTTTTACATTCTGAATGTTTTCTCCTAAACTATCTTAGCTAGGGAATTCTTATTGCTCCTTAGTTTTTGTAGTTTCTCCTCTAGTCTATAGCAAATGATTCTTAATTGCCCTTTGTTCATGACCACCCTTTGTTCTTCATTCTGATCCCGGTCCAAGGATTCTTAATTGCCCTTTCACTCTGGTTAGAATTACTCCACCCATTAGGCCTAAAGATTTGCATGTTGCTTTGCTAGCCTGCCCTGTGAGCATTCCCTTTAATGATCTGATCTAGTTATTCTATCCATGTGCTGACTCCATAGCCCAATGGCTTGAAGACCTAGCTCTATCCATTTGCTCCAAGAATTCCACCACCCAACCATCAATTTAAAACCAAAACCTCATTAACACTAAGAACTAGCCTAAAATCCCATGAAAGCAAAGCTAAATCATATAGAGAGAGCCCTCTCTAGACTTAGGTTGGCTAGAACCTAAGTCTAAAAGATTGGTTTGTGGTTACCTCAAATGGTTCCTTCTTTTGATAACTTCTAGGGAAAACTTTTGAGTGATAACATAGTGGCAACGATACTGGGGGGTCAAACCCTAAGTCTTAATAAACCTTTGAGAAAATTTCAAATCTTTATTTTGAACCTCTTGAAGGGTTTAATAGAATTTATTTACAAAATTTCACAAAAATAAAGTAATCAGAAAAGCTCGAAACTTTGGCTTCAAGGAGAACTCACTATACTAGGGCCAATCCAGATCCAAAACCTGCCCCAGTAGTGGATAATCCCAACCTAATTTTGAGAAGATCCAAAATACAAGAAAGTTCAGTAAATCCAACATCTTCAATCAAAGTTGATTCATGCCCTGATGAGTGGTTTTTCTTAGAAGACCTCCCCTTTGATGAGTCATTTGGCCTTTCCCTATTCAGAACCAGGTCTGAAAGTGCACTTGATGACATAGTTCTAGATCCAGAGTTTATTGCGGACCTTGAAGTCCAAAAGGCAAACCAATCAATTGATGAGTATATTCTAAATTCCCTTCAGTCATCCCTACTAAGATCAATGAGCTTTCTGAACCAGTGTCAACTACCCTTAGTTCACTATTATTCCCTTCCACCTCTGAAGTTCATTCCTCACCTCCATTTATACCTTCACTTCCCTACTAACCTATCATTAGCCATCAATCACCTATTACTCCCAGTTCTCCATAAACTACTGTATCATCTCCTGGTACCCCAAACCCACTTCCTAGCCCTGCCCAACTTAGAGCCATGGCAAATAGATATGCTCCTCTTATGTTACCTTCCCCACTTGGTGCCATGCCACAAGATTACTAGAACAAAATTGTGCAATTTGATGGCATAGGACCTTATACAACACAACATCATGTAAACAAAATGATAGACTACTTTGAATTACATGAAATTGATGTTAGAGATGTTCAGATGAGACTTTTTGCTCAGACTCTAGTTGGTGATGTGAGAAAATGATTTAGATCGTTACCTACTAATATCATAAGCAATTTAGATATATTTTATCAGCAATTTTTAAATAGATGGGAAAAGAAAAAGAACCCTTTGCAGATCCTTTTAGAATATGAAAACATCAGGAGAGGACCAAATGAAATGGTCCAAGATTACTGTACCAGATTTAACAATATATACAATGCAATACCAGTCAATCTTAGACCCCCACATACTTAGAACTGATAAATTTTCCTGATGGGTTTGATATTGATATGGCCTTCCAACTCAGAGAGAGAAATCCTCAAACTTTAGAAGACATGCAGAGTGTAGCAGTTAGTGTAGAACCCAATTTGATAGCAAAAAGAGCCAGGGTTAGGAATGAAAGGAGAGGACCTGTGAAAGATGAAGCCTCACCCTCCGATCTTAAAATAGATGTTCTAACCAAGGGTATGAAAAAACTGGTGGATAAGATAGAGAACATTGAGAGGAAGCCTCAATGGGATAATCAACAGGCACCTTCAGTGAGAAATCCAAACTTTAGAAAGAATCAGAATCAAAATATTGGGAAGAATGGACCTGATTAGAATATTATGCCTCCCTTTCAAGAAAACTATGCTGAAACATCCCATCCAGATGACCCTAAACAAGATACACACATTAACTTGATGGAATTAGGTGATGAGGAAATTGTCTTCTTGACCCAAGATGAGCAGGAACTGCATATGCTGCAGCAATTTTAGACCCAATATGGAGAATCATTTGATTATAAGAAAGGGTATGATTCTGCCATTTTTGAGGTACATAGACAATACAACTTGAGGAGTAAAAATAATACTGATACTCCTGACCAGACCAAGAAAACAATGCCAAATCAACCCAAGAAAATCAAAACAACTCCAGTCACTAAAACTCTTCAAATTCTCCCTAGACCAAATCAAAACCCTCTTGGTCCCACCATTGTAGATATAACTCATGACCAACCCCCTAATGATCAACCATCTACTTCAATCCTCTAAGGAGACAGTGGAGAAATCTCCAGACACCATATTAGAAAATCCACAGAAAAAGACCTCAAATGCAGAAAAAGAAGAGCAACCTACTCCAATTCTTGCTATGAAAATTCCAAGCACTCAAACAAAAAAAGCCCCTTTTCCTTTCAATTTGGGAGCAGAGGTGGCTAAATTAAAAATTTTAGTTCCCTTAACAGAGCTGATTAAAAGTGAAACCTATAAGTCTCAAATAAACGAAACCTTAAACTTTGATGAGAACGAAGACTCTGTCAACTTGTTTGATGATCAGCCTAAGCTTATATTCGGTCCTGATGTTAATGGAAAACCATTGGAGGGAGGGATACAACCCTTTTATATTAGCCTTAGCATTCATGATAAAATATTGCATAATTCAATGTTAGATTCAGGAGCTTCACACAATTTAATGCCTAAATCAGTTATGGAAAAATTAAACTTGGACATTACTAGGCATTACAAGAACTTATTTTCATTTGACTCAAGTCAAGTCAAGTGTCTAGGGTTAATCAAAGACCTGTGTGTTTCCTTAGTACAATATACTACTAAGACCATTCTCATGGATATAGTATTAGCTGACGTCCCACCTAAATATGGCATGCTATCATCTAGATCATGGGGAGCTAAACTCTAAGGATCTTTGCAACTTGACATGTAATATGCCACAATCTCAATCTTTGGACAACCTAAAATGTTGTACAGAGAGACCCTAATGAAATATGTGGTGAGTAGCTGGGATAGACCTCAAACCTTTCCTATCTACTCCCAACATTTGGACATTGATTCTTTTATTTTGTATAATGCTGAACAAACACAACAAACTACTTCAAACAGTATTATTTCAAAACCAGAAGAAATTGTAGTTACATCTAAAAAAGAAAAAAAACATTGTCCAAACTCAGGAGATTTCCAATAAACAAGATAATCAAAATGCAACAAACAAGGAAAATTTTCGTCCCCCTGATAGTGAAAACTATGAACATGAGATATTATGGCACCTTGAATTTGATGGATCAGTGAATAAGTTAGGAGTAGGAGCAGGAGTGTGGATATATAATCTAGAGAATGATCACTTAGAGGACCATGCTTATAGATTGAATTTCAAATGCAATAACAACATGGCTAAGTATGAAGCACTTCTTTTAGGTCTTAAATTAGTTATAAAGCTAGGAGCTATAAGATTTTCTATCATGGGAGACTTTGAATTAGTGATAAAATAGATTAAATTTGTATATATGACCAAAGACCCTAGATTAAGTTGTTATAGAGGACCCATTATAGAAATACGAAATACTTTCCTAGAAACCAAGGTTGTTGTAATTCCTAGGAAGCATAATATGCAGGCACATAGTTTAGAAATGTTTGTCAGCACTTGTAAGTTACCATTTCAACCTAACCATCAGTACACTACTGAGGTCATGCACAGATCTGCTATCCCATATAACTTGAAAAAGTGGCAAGTATTTACTAATGACCAACAGATAAACAATTTTTTAGCCTTAGAAGAAGAATTTGCAAATAGTAATATAGATACTGACATAAAATTAGATCCTAATTTTAAATATGTAATAGAAATTAATTAAATAAAATATGAAAAGATAGATAGATTCCATCCCACTAAATTTACAAAATTAGATGTAGAAAACCTAAAGCAATTTGAAATTGATGAGATAATTAACGAAGACACTGAAATCATTAATCTCAAAGACAAATTTTTGCCCAAAGGACTGACCCTTTTGGAAGACTTGTTTGATTCAAATGATGTCCCTAGAAAACCAAAGATGAAACCCTTAAAATCTGATATAGAGGAGTGTAATATAGTGTTGGGTCCCTATAATACTAGTGATTACCCCATTACTATTGTAGTTGTACCCATTATTAATATTGTTGTGCCCCTATTTCCCCCATATTGTTATTACTATGCCCCATAGAATCCCTCTATTGTTATTTTGGTGGCTTTATATTATTATTGTTAGGTCGGCTGGGTTATATTGTGACTCCTATATATAGAAAGGAGGTTTTGTCATTTGAATCATCCAAGAATTGTTCATTTATGTAATGTAAAGGAGGTTGCCCCCTCGAAGAGGCTGAATTCTAAGGTGTTGATCTATCTTTTCTATATTTTTCTTGAGCTGTTTTCATAACAATAAACCAGATCTGATAGAGCTAAAACTACAATTGAAAGAGATGTTGGAAAAAGGATACATTAGATATAGTGTATCACCCTGGGGAGCACCTATACTATTTGTAAATATGAAGGATGACACATTGAGGTTTCTTATATGCTATAGACAACTCAATAAATCCACAATCAATAACAGATATCCTCTATCACAGATTGATGGTCTATTTGACCTGTTAAGAGGAGTTGTGGTCTTCTCAAATATTGATTTGAGGTCTAGATACCATCAATTATACAACAAAGATGAACATATTTACAAAATGACATTCAAAACCACATTAGGGCACCATGAATTTGTAATTGTGTCGTTTGGTCTCACAAAGGGACCAACAACATTCATGTGTTTAATGAATAATGTTCTAAGTCCATATTTAGACAAGTTTTGTAATGTCCCCATCTACTTATGAGACATAAGGGGAATATTTTGCTAGCCTAATTAAGTTCTCGTAGCTAGGATAGGAGAATTAATCAAGGGAACACCATTCGACTAGCAGAAAACATTATAAAAGCTAAGTGGGGAAATGGGACATGGGTCCTAGGCTAACAGAAAATCACTTTTAAATTATAAATTTAGAAAACCCACTAAAATGACTTTATTAAAATAAAAGGTAAAAAGGTGACAAAAGAGTAAAGGAGTTATGTGAGTTATAAACAAGGGAAATGAGGAGTATCTCCTCATTCTTGCATTTGATCACTTGAAAAATAGATTTTGGAGACCTCTTGAGAAAGAGACAAGGGCTTTTGGAAACCTTCATTCGAGTTGCTAGTTTTTGTATTGAAATTATACACAATAGATAGTATTGGAGCGAGATCACTCAAATTCCCACATTGCACTTAATTGTTGATGGATAAGAATGCATTGGCATAAATGCAGTGAGTTTAAATAAGTTATCAGTTGATTTTATAACTTGATATTTGATATTCTCTATTCTCTGCAACAAATCAAGTTTATTCCTAATCTCTGAGGCCATTTACTTGAGGAGACAAGCTAATACTAGGAGGCTAAGTTTGATCAAAGAAGGGACCAAGTTCTAAGCTACAAATGGGTAGAGTTATTGCTATTTTCTTGTTGGATTTTTGGGTCAATTTTTTTTTATTGGGTATAAAAAATCTCTCTTCTTTACTAGACAAGGTTCCTTGCATTTCTGGGCATATTTGTCATTTAACATAAGCTGAGTTGTTTATATTTCAGAGGCATAGGGTCAAGTGCCACTTTTCTATCCAAGTTCATTGCTAAAATTCTTGAAGGGATGACTGATATTAAGGCCGAATTTCTGAGTCTATTCATGGAAGTTGAGCATCTCATGGAAAGGTGTTGAGTTGCTCACTGTCTAGAGGTTGAGCTATGTACCTTCAAATTCTAAGTTGGATTGTTATTTATAAGGAGTAAATATTATGCATACCATATTTGAATGCTATAGTTATGTGGTTGTCACCGTTGAAGGAAGCTCTTATTTTTTGGTAATTTTTTGAGTTCATGCAAGAGGGAAATCGGAGACATATTTTTGTTGCAAGTCATTATCCATGGTATGTAAATTTTCTAAGTTTAATATAAATTGAATATTGTTGTTTGGAGTATATTCCTAGCTTCTATTTAGGCTATGCACACTTGTTTTAAATTAAATATAAAATAAATACACCTATAACCATATGCATGGAAACTATTTGATAAAGAATCTCAGTGAAAAATTCAGACAAACTCAGAAATTTTATTGGGCGTTTTGAGATATTCCTAGGGGGATATCTTACAGTGGTATAAAATCATGGTATTGGATAGCTATGTGGTTTAGGGGGTATTTTATAACAATAATTGATGATTTTTTAAGACCACCCATACATCACCTCTAAGAGACACTTCAAGGTCAGATAACCCACTCCGATTTCAGAGGAATAAGAAATTCATGAAGCATAAGAAGAAGAAGAAGTACCATTTGATAAGGGTGGGGTAGTCATGGGAGATAAGAAAACCTATGATATACCAGCTTGGTTAGCATCCTAAATGATTTAGCCAAGGGCTAGAAGGTGATAATGGAGCTAATTAGGGAAATTAGCCAATAACACATTAGGGGAACAAATGAATCATGATCCCATCAACGATGAAGGATCTAACAATGGAGAAGGAAATTAAGCATGTGCAACCATGCAAAGCCACCTACACATATATAAAAATACACCTAGACCCACTACGCCCGAATTTTTAGATGAGACAATAGCAAGCCAAATGGTGCAAGTTGATGAGGATGAGCCTTTTAGGGCATATTTGGAGGAGTATAGAAAGTAGGGGAAATAATTTCAAGTTACCATGACTTTCACTAACTTCTACAACCCAAAAAGTAGAAAAAATCCTAAGGGAGCCAGGAGGGCTATGATACATAATCAATAACTACAAAATACATTAGGGAAAGTGATCATCCCAAGTTTTGATGGGTCCTCGAAACGTTCAACTGAATCGTGGGTCCAAAATCTAGACACATATTTCCAGCTGCATCAGATGGAAAGGATAAATTCCATTAAGTTTGATACTTTACATTTGGATGGTGAGGATCATGAGTGGTGGTACCATGGGTTGGTGAATTTGGGTCATGCCAAGATAACCTCATAAATGACTGTACACAAAATCTCATTGAACACTTTAACAAGAAGGAATGAGAGATTCATTTTAGAGAGTTGCCACAGCTCAAGTAGACTGGCAGTCCAAAGGCATATGTCTAAGATTTTCAGAGGCTGGCAGTGATTGTCACAGATATATTTGAAGCATGATTGATGATGTTTCTTTTTCATGGGTCATATAATCCTCTCTATGGTTGGGTTAAGTCTTATAGCCTGCTACTCTCCAAGATCTAGTTGGTAGAGCTAGATACATGCAGGATGCTTTTCCTAGTAGGTTTCCTCCTAAACCGTCCCTTCCCCAAAATAAAAAAGAGGTTAAACCCTTTCAAAAGGAATGGAATAGAAAACCAAGGCTATATGAGGAGACCCTAAAAGAACTAAGGAAGAAAAAACTATGTTTCAATTGTCAAGAGCCTTGGCTACTAGGGCACATATGTTCAAGGAAGTACATGGTCGGCAAGACCCATTACATTGAGGTTTATTTGGACAACGATAGTAAAGACACTACAAGGAAAATACCTTCTTGAGAATGTTATAATAGAGGTTTTTAGTGTTATAAAATTGGAAAAATTTGTCAAAAAAACCACTGCTAAAACATCCTTTTGTGGTAGTGGATGTTTTAGTGGAGTTGATAATGGAACTTCATCACAAATAAAAAGATTTAAGCTACCGTAGGTTCTAACGGATTTTTTCTTAGTGGTGTGGTTACTAAAAAATTGTACTAGTGCGATACTAATATAAAAGCATTGGTGATGTAAATTTAAATAAAATAATCGAGACTAGAAACAAACATTTGGAGCACTATTCCATTAAATTTATAAAAGTACTGGTGCTTTAATAGAAAAAATGCATCAGCTCATTCCTAAATGTAAACAACACTAATTCCTAAAAAGTATACCACCCCAGTGCTTATGTCTTCCAAAAACGCCCCAGGTAGTACTTTTTAGGAAGGGCACCAGGGCAGGAAAATAATTCTTGCAACCTCGGCTCTTTTATCTTCTCCAACACACCGAGTAGCTATGCGTAATAATGCACTCATGCTGATGAGTTGTATTAATAACACCAATGCTTCAAAATTATAACGCCCCATTGCTTATGTGTTTTCCAAAGCCCTGGTGTTGTACTTTTCACAAAAGGTGCCAGGGCATGCAAAAAAAGTCTTACAGTATCAATGCTTTTACGTAATCTGACACACTGGTGTGTTAAAGGTAACAAAGCACCGATGCGTTAAAGGCGACTCACACCAACGCATGAAATGTATATCTTCCCTGTGCATATTTATTTTACAAACACACCGACATACCATTTTTTATTATTGTAAATATCATTGTTGAAAAACATGTATTCAGAGTGGTGCGCTTTAATATGCGATGTCCCGGTATCCATTTTATCTTTTTTAGAAACATCAACCTATGAAAGTGCAATTATTGTGATTTTTAAAATCCGTTATTCATCAAAAAATTGACATATATCTTATAATAGTATTCATATAAATTAAATTTTGATTATGCATTTGTATATGATGTTTGGATTAATTTGTTATATCATCATATTTCGCATCTCTTCATTATAATATTTAATCGCCCATATATTTAATCATTGGTGTAACATTTCATGGTGACATTGGACAACACAATAGAATAAATGAAAATGTATTTTATTATATATGAATAAGAGGCTCTTTGTCATACAAAATGGGATAGCTATCATTGTCTTTCAATTGGGACAATATGTCCATTACATTAAACAAAATGTCTTATTATTTCAAAAAATATAACAACTTGTATTGATATCCAAATAGATCGTCATTATTCATTGGAACTATTTTCAGTGCTTGAGCTACTTCCATGATGGATTATTTGGATGAATGTTTTGTTGATTGCATCAATTATTTTCGTCTTCCTCGAGTTTCATCTACAAACATAAAAAGAAAGTGTAATGAGTGTATCCCCATTTGTGAGAATAATGAAAATTGAAATAAATAATATAAATCAATGTAAATCGAAAAGCAATATACCATAGTTAAAAGTGAGTCATAAATTATACACATTCTTTCAAAACCAGATTGTATGCCTTCTTTCAACTACTCCTCTATTGGCATAGTTCCATACTTTGTTTCTTGCAAATTTTATACCCCATAATAAATCATAGATTTAATATAAAAGATAGTTTTGTTCTATTAATTATAAACTCAGAAAAGTAAAACACCATAGATACTACAAATTTCATAAATAATTTTTTTAGTATACCAACATATACTCACAACCCATATTTAACCCAATGTCAATCAATTCTTTTGATGGCTCTTCTTTGTATGTTAGCACCTATTTGAAGACATTCAAGGATAGTTGCTATAAAACAAACTTAAAATATACAAAAATGAAACCTTAAGTTGTTATAAGGAAATGTTGACAATTAATCACAAACTTTGATATCAACCATTGCATTCCTTGTTGTCATGTTTTATGTGTTGAATGAGTTCCATTTTGTTTTCTTTTCTGCAAGAAAATACTTGAAAACTAATATTTAATGCTAAATTATTTGTTACATGTACCTAATAGAAAAATCAATGATTACATACATTTGAAGCACGTTGTTGTTGAGATGGCTCCTCATGTGATGTAATTATATCAATTTCTTTGATCATCTCCTTGTACATTTTTTTGGACATTCCTATTGGCATGTTTTGGATACCAGTTCATTGATCCTTTGGGATTTTGATAATCTTCCTGAAATAATAATAAATTATTTTATATTTAATATATAAAAGCTAAATATAACAAAATTGATTAATAATGAATTGCTTTGTATTATATATATATATATATAATATATATATATATTATATATATATATATATTACTTCTAGAAAAGAATTTTAATTAGGAATATTACTTTTTGAATGATTTTGTTTTGTTTTGTATGTTTTTGCTATTGCAAGTTTAACATGTTTCATTGGCCATTGCTTTGGAAACGCTTGTTGTAGTTTAAATATAACTTGGTTCTTGGAATCATTGGATTGATTTATGTATTGTAAGTGGAAAATATGTCTATAAGTTTGTTCCACTATATCCCTCATAGTTTTGTAAACGTTTTCCCCCCTTTCATTAACCTCCAACACCACTCCAAATGAGCTAAGGACCGATTCATTGTCATTTATAAAAATAAAATAAAATAACTTAGAATGACATTCTTTTCCTTTGTTGTTGGTCCCTGTAGAACAGTAAACATATGTAAATTAATAAATTGTTTGAAACATGTTATCTAATATTCTTAAGTATATTATTAATGAAAATTCAAAAAAAAAAAACTCGTATTGAATAGTATTTTTTCATTCACCTAATTCATCCTTCTGCAATTTTTCTATCAGGATTTTGTGCTCTTTTGCACTTAGATCAGAAAGAATCTTATCGACCTTCCTCATTTTGTGGCTTTGCATGATACACACTAACCAATACATATTTGTTAAAATTATATATAGTTCAAACATGTTAATTTTGTAAAGAATTTACGAAGAAGTTGTCTTTTCTACTTTTTTGGATGTGCTATCATTGTGCCGATCAATATTTTTATTACTTGACAACTTATCAGAAATTTTTTTAATAATGTAGAACTTGTACCTTTCAATACAGAATTCATTAAATATATTTTATAAATAAATCACATAATTTAGAGCCAAAAAGAGGTCTAGTAACCAGTGCGCTTATGTGCATAAATGCACTAATGCATTTAATTTAGTAAACACACTAGGGTGTTTAAATGTTGATCACTGACAACAATTCTTTTTTAAATAACTTTAAATTATAAAGGTGTGATATGTAACAATAAAAGCATCGTCATCACAGTAAGAAATGAAAACATAAAAAATTAAACACAAGTTTTTTGGAATTAACGGTGCTATTTGGCAAAGGCGTACCGGTAAACAGATGTCATTTAAAAAAAAACAAACAGGGACGATAGGGTTTGGATATGATTAAATAAGTAGTCCACCTACTTTACATGTCAATGCCTTATATATAGTAACACAAACCCATTAAATCTAAAATACCTAAAATCAAAAGCCCTAATTGTGAAGTGGTAGAGGGAGTTAAACTCTAAGGTGAAATTTTGCACATATAAGGAAGAAGAAGCAAGGCTTTAAGGTAAGTATTGAATTTTTTTATTTTTTCTGAATTTTAATTAAATCTAACAGAAATTGAAAAAAAGTTATTAGTAAAATCAACAGTAAAATTTAAAATTTTTACTACACAAGTTTTTGAGTGAATCATCTTACCTTTCAAATTCTGATCTTTTGAATAGTTACGTTGTTCCAAAGTATTTTGTTGCTCCATAATGCTCCCAGTATGTCTCTCTTGCAAATATCTCCCTTGAAATTTTGGAAAAATAATGAAATAATGAATATCTTCTTACTATTTGTAAAACTTTATGAAATTAGATTTTGAAAAATAAATTACCGCTTATTTTTCAATTTGAAAAAACAAAATCGTGTCTTTTTTTTCCTTCAGTTTTTTGGAACATTGGTGAATTTCATTGTAAAAATCATCAATGCGTTTAATAGTAATGTGCACCAATTAAGATAACTTATTGTTGCACTAATTTTTTTGAATGCATCGATATGATAAAATTCTCTCTTTATTTTTGAAATCCCAGAAACTGGTACAATTATTATTTTAACCCATCGATGTGATTATTATTTTAACGCACCAATGCGGTTATTATTTAAATGCATTGGTGTGGTTAGTTTTACAAGAGCATCAATATGCTTTAAAATTTATCTAAATTTTAAATGGCATATTCATCTCAAATTATCCTTTAGGATGCATCCACATGAGTTACAGAAGTTCATAGTATACATTTTCCACTTAAAGTCACCTTATCCTTGAAAAAAGGTTTGAAAACTATATTGAAATTCAAATTGTGGTTATATGGTTCTCGAAATTAATTTTAGGTATGTACACAAAAAAGTGTTGTTGATTTTTCTCAAATGTAAGGAGAAAAACTCACAATATGAAATGGCCAGTTCTTCAAATTCCAACTTGTTCCATATTGCTCAAAGTCTTTCATGGAGTTCTCCCTTTCCATCTCCAATAAGTTCATATTTTATTTCTATTTCAATTATCTAATTGATTTATTTTTTCTATCCATGTCAATTTGAATAAAAATGTATCCAAATTTGTAGGATCTTGATTCAGAATTGAGTTTGGATGTAGAAAATATTCCATCAGTTCAAAAACGTCAAAATCTCTTATTAGGAGCAACGTACCACAAGCAGTTGGTAGATGAAAATGGATAGTCGTTTTACCCTGCCAATTGTAACATGCCATCTTCCAGCCGCAATCTTGGGTCAATGATGGTAATAATTATTTGGTATATGTAATTTCAACAAACCAGTTGCATTAAGCTTACTAATATCATTGATGTACTAATGTTCAATATTTTTTTAAATTAAGATTCTAGCGATGATGAGTGACCCACCTACGATCTTCTGATGCACCCCACTACAATGTCAAATCGAGAGAGGGTTGCATTAAGATAAAAAATAAACGAGGAGGAATACCAAGAATGGTTGAATCAACCACCTATTCAATTCCCAGTACGTCTAGATTCAGAAATTAGGAATGACTACAATATTAGTAGTTCTTCATCACAAGTTGGTAATGGAGACAATCAAATAGAGGCTGGTATGGATGATTAATTATGGGATATGACTGCCATGGAGACAATGTTGTTAGATGCATTCCATAATGATGAGCTAGGGAATGATGTTTATATCACTACTACCATTTTCGAAAGCCTGAAATCTGCTTCCACCAACCCTCTCTTTAGACCGGGCAACCAATCAAATTCTACTCAGTTGGGGACAATGATGTTATTGTACAACTTGAAAGAAAATTTTGGCATGTTGAATGCATGTTTCTCGGCAATATTGAGGTAATTAACCATGATCAAGTCCCTTATATTTTGAGAAATCTTGTCACACAATCAACATTAAAAATGGTTGATTATATGAACATTAACTATTGACATTGTACATTTATATTTCCCACCAACTGCAGGTTATTTAAAGATAAGGTTATTTTGAGTTATAATGTCTTGCCCGATAGTTGCGAAGAGGCAAAGCAATTGTTGGAAATGTTGGGCATTGAGTACATATCATATCATGCATGTTTGAATGATAGTATTCTATCTAGAGGAGAATATGCAGACAAAGAGATATGTCCAAAATGTGGGCATGATGGGTATCATAAAAAAAAGGTAAATCACATGGTCCTTCTCATGATATATTGATGCACAAGCATATAATCCCAATGATTCAAAGGCTATTTCATTGCAAAGAATTAGATATGTTGCGGGGATGGCATGCCTCACACAGAAGTGAGTCAAGAGTTATGTGAATCCCAATAGATTCAATATCCATGAAGCATATAGAAGATACATGGCCCGAACAATTCAAGGATGAAGTATAAAGTCTATGAATCGGCATACCCATGGATGGCATCAACCCATATTCCCTCGAAAAAACCAACTATTTTGTTTGGCCTATAGTAGTGATCAATAAAAATATCCCCCCATGGTTGTCCATGAAGAATGAACGTCTTATGTTGGCTCTCATAGTCCCTGATAGAAGACAAGTGAAGAATATGGATGTCTACTTATAATGGTTGGCATATGAATTGAAGGAATTGTGGAAAGTGATACATCTATATGATGTATCAAGACCCATCACAACAGATAAGAGTTTTACGTTGTATGGCATATGTGCTTACACCACACATGATTATCTGGGCTTAGGAGTTTTCTCTAGCAAATTACATGTTTATTGATTTGTTTATATACATAACAATATTGTTTCACATATTAATTTAATTCACAATAATTGTTCTGATCTTCATAACTGCTAACGTGCCTTGTACAAAATAATTTTACAGATATTGTAACAAAAGGGTATCATGGATATAAATATTACTAACCTTCTCTGAAGTTTAGATGATCCAACCACCTACAAAAGCCAGTGTATGATTGCTCCAGGGTATTCCTCCCAGAAGAACACCCTTACAGAAGAGCAACATCTACTTTTAATGGTAAATTAGAGAGAACCCAAAGGCCTCCAATAATGACACTAGTGTAATGGCTTAGAGAATATGAGAGAGAGAAGGAGAAGGACATTATGTAAATGTTTTATTCAAATGGGGAGCCTATGTTCGATGATCCAGAATTCTTCAACACCTATGTTGAGAAATTTCCCATTGGGATGGAAAGGAAATTTGTCTTTTATGATCTCCCATATTAGGAGCATCTAAGATTTCCCACTTACTAGATCCCATGCATATATTTAAAAATGATTCATCTTATTAATGGAGGCACATATCATCTAAAGAAAATGACATATTGGCTACTAGGAGAGATCTTATTTCTTCAAAAACAAAAAAAAACATTGGCCAAGACAAGAAAGTAGAGAGATTGGTCCCTCTTGGTCTTTCAAAGAAGGCGATGCCCCATGGATTTTAAATAAAGATGATATTTCTTTGGCAAAGGAATTTATAGTGGGTGTGAGGGTGTCTTCTTTATATGGGTCTTCACTATGGCGCTACTTCACAGTGTAAGACCATTGGTCAAGGTTGGAATCACATGACCATTTGAACCTTCTAAGAGTATATGTGTCAAAAACATGATTTTATTATTTGTTATTATTTTTATACAATGGGATAAAATATAATTAATTTTTGTATGTGTTTAATTTGTAGTGTCATTATCCTTTGGTTGTGTGTGGGTGTGTGAACGATGACCTCCCCCAAGACCTACGACATGCCATATCTAAATTATCTATATTTGCATGTTGGATCACATCAAAGGATATTCATATGGCTAGCATTCCATAGTGGCATCAAAAGATAGTTGAGATTGTTTGTATGTTTAAGAAGGAACTATCGACAAGTTTCATGGACTTGTAGGTTCATCTTCTAATTCACCTAATAGATGAGGTTGAATTAGTTGGGGTGGTTTCTTGTCATTGGATGTTCTTCTTAGAGAGGTACATGAAGAAATTAAATGTTTTTGTTCGACAAAGAGAAAAACCCAAGGGGTTTATGGCAGAAGGGTACATATCATATGAGTCTTTCTATTATGCTAGTGAGTACATCAAGCAGATTGACAACACACCAGGTGCGGTGATTTGGGACGACAAAAGGGATGAAGATAAAAGAGAAGGGGATCTTCTTGCAACGAATGGAAAAAGTAACATGATAAAGAGTAACTGACTTATCATTTGTCAAATTTATACACAATAACTATTCACACTGAACTTCAAATTTATATTTTGATCTCCTATGTGCTATATATGTCAGTCTAATTTCATCAGCGAAACCAGAAATTGAAGCCATCAACAAACTCATTCTTTACAATTCGGAAACGACACAACCATGGGTCGCATTGTACAAACAAAAGAAGAGGAAATGCAATAGTGACAGGAAATAATTCAAACGGTTGAATAAAAGAAGTGTGCCTTATCCTGATCATTTAAAAGAAAATATTCCCTAACATCTGGGTTGTTGACCAAGTCAAGGAGAAATACGGTGCATTTGGTTGTTACCAGCATTCTAAAGAGGACGTGTTAAACATAGAGATTAGGTGCAACAACTCGGTAATAATCTCTTTCTATACATTTTTAACTTCATAATGCACCTTTGAATTATAACATCTATATTTTATATTTTAATTATGTTCAAGTTATTAGACACATGACATTGTGATATTTTTGCTTTTTTATAGGTGCATTTGTTCCCATCTATGTGGGCATATGGACATCATTTTCACACGAGGATGTCGATGATGGATGCATGACTCAATACTGTGGAGTGGAAGTTGACTTCAATCAATCTAGTCATGCTAGCCACTGCGATTAAAACCTAATACAAGGGATGTTAGGTTATGTCAGAAAGATATAAGAGATCATTGAAGTGGACTTATCTTCATTTCAATGTGTTATTTTTAGGTGCAAGAGGTGGGACACCTTTGATCTAAATAATGTAAAGGATGATCGCAATAGTAAAATAATATATATTAACTCTAGAAAGATGTGGCATGAAGCTAGGGAGCCTTATGGTTTCGCCAAACACTGCAACCAAATGTTTGTTTACACATATGTGTTGGATAGGGATCGGTGGTTTGTATTAAGACATGACCCTAGATCAAAACACATTTTTGAGAATAATAGTGTTAAAATGCCAAGCGAGGAATATAATCAGGGTGATGACAACGAGGAGTGATATGTACTTGTGTTATTTCATCATTTATACTATTGTTGTATGCTTTTATTCTCTTTATTTCGCTAATTATATTGTTTTTTATTTGTTGTCTTGGCATTTTATATAATTGATAAGATTCACAAACATTTTTACACATTTTTTTTAACGGAAACACTTTTACACTTTAAACTAAGTATTTCCAATTGTGTAATTTATAATTTAAAAATTAAAATTTTAACATGTTTGTTTAATTCTAAGTTTGTGATAAGTTTAATTTGGATTTTGTCATAATTTGGTTTTCAAATTCGTTGTTTGTTAGTTTACATACTTTTATCATTGCTTTTGGAAATATTTAAATTATGCCCCCAATGTTAACTAAAACAAAAATTAATGAAGTAATTTAAAATTTTGATAGCAATCAGCTTACGAAATAAAGACAAAAAAAACAAATATAGGAAGATTTGCAACCATAAAATTTTAGGGTAAATAGAATGTTTGTGATTGGAGATGATAACTTTTTTATAATAACAATTTTTCGGGTAGAAGATTATATTCAAAAAGAGTAAATAGTACAATGGAAAATAACATTTATTCATATGTAATTATTTTTTGAGAAGGAATTTAGTTAGAATGAATATGTATGAACTATCTATACAATAAAAAAATATTTATATCCAGAAAAAATCATGGAGCTAGGGTTTCTCACGAGTGCAAAGAAGTTCCTGGGTTCAGCCGCCATTTTCGACTCCTTGGAGGGCTTGAAGAATAGACATGAAGAACCCCTATCATGGAGGCAAGGGCTGGGATGGGCCTATGCGGTTACTCTCTCGGACCCTCCCCACGACCACCTCACGGAACGCTCCCCCTGTTTATCTTGGTGCATCCACATGTCGACCAAGCAGATTGCGGCTCCCTGGAAACCATGGCAGACTTCAATTTTCGGACGATTTCGAACTCAGGAGGCGAGCCCAGTTGGGGGTTTGCTCAACGACTGCATAGTCTGCCAGGCTTGGTTATCACTTGCCCACAGCAAGCTGCAAGGCAATTTGTGGAGAGCCCAAGATGGGTTTAGAGTTATAGGGATGGACTCTGGTCAGACGCTCCCCTAGTTTTTGAAGCCCGACTATTTGGAAGTTGGCCCCTACATCCCCCTCAAGGTCACCGCACTTGTGAACACTCTGTCGGTAGACGGCCTGATCCATTGCCCCTCCACGCACAGGCCCGAGTATTCGGCTTTCACGCGCATTGTTAGGCCCATCATACTCTGTTTGGTCCGACCTTTGGCGACGAACGATCTTCCCCCTGCAGCACGAATAATCTCTTCCTTTAAAGGGGAAGCTATATCCTCACTCCTAAAGGTCCAAATTAGACATGGGAACCAGGTAAGCTCAAACTACCTTCAAATCTTTTTAAAAACTCCTGTTGGGGCTTCTAGTTTACTCTGGGTCAAAAACACAGACAAAGTACTTGATCTAAATCAAAGCATCATGGGGAAATACAGATACCGTGGCCATTCATAGATCTTGATGTTTGAAGGCAAAATACTATAGGACCACTAACCCCTAAAATAGTATCACATACATGTTGATTCCACCATTATACTCAACCTGAGATTACACGGGGGGGCTGCAACCAAAGGCAGAACAGGGTTAGGAGGCAGCACACAGTCAGGTTCAGGATCAAAACAGAAACAAGAACATGATGGTCTATCATTCAAGAACATTCTACATGGGAGAAAGATAGCCTCTAAACAATCCAAATAGACAGGAAGTGCTCCAAACCCCTATACAGTGGAGCAGCTGAATAACAACCCAGAATTAAATATTGATATGCCATAATCTAATGAGCAATGCGCCTCCTTTGAATCTCTAGCAATTATTTGTCAATTTAATTGTTTCTGGCCTAAACCAGTAGAGCTCTTCCACTAGATTTTAACAAACTGGTCATTAGATTACGACATCCACCTCTGCTTGAAAGGGTTCTTTGTTGTAAAATTCCCATCCCCTGAAGCTAGAGACAAAATTCTACAGGAAGGACCATGGTTCTGGGGTTCAACCAGCCTGTTTACCACTCCTTGGTTCCCCGATTTCGATGCAAACAGCATGGTTGTCTCCAGAATGCCAGTCTAGGTCCAAATGCACAACCTCGCCCTTCATTTCTCAGAGGACAGAGTTCTGGATGGTATTGGCAACAGCCTTGGAAAGTTCATAAAAAAGGACTCCCAAAGAATAGAGGAAAGGACTTTCACCTATGCACGCATATGTGTAGAGGTAGACCTTAGCAAAGGACTTCCTGACAGCATCTGATTAATTCACAATAAGCAAATTTGGACACAGAGCTTGGATTATGAGAACGCAGTTTTCAGATGTAGGAATTGTAGACAAACAGGGAATTTACACAACGTGTGCCCAGAAGCCAAAAAGGATACCAGAAGGAAAAAGAATCTACGGAAAAAGTGCAAAAGTTGGAAATACCCCCCACCTGAACCTGAAGAGGAGGAGGATGAAGCTCGGGATGAACCATCCCCACAAGAGAAAAATCAGAATCCAATGGAACCTGATACACAAGGGGGATCTCCACAAGACCAATCAAATGCTAAGAATCACAAGGTACAGGCCGACTTGATCCCTGACGAGGGGGACATCAGTGGGAATAAGCGCTTCCACACATCAGATAACTCAGACTCTGACAAGGACGATGCCAAAATGGAGGCAAGAAACCATCTTGCTCTTGTCTCTTCGACGCCATCCCAAGGGGAATGGTGTAGGGTAGAGAAAAAGAAGGGGCGGAAAGCTTAGCTTCCCCCACCATGTATTTTATCTTGTTTTTTTCTACTTGTCTCTGCTTATCATTTGGTCTCTGACTTGATGATGCTTCTTCTGACCAATAAAACATGTAATTTTTTTATTCATTAATCAAAAAAAAAAAATAGAAAATTATTTATGGTAATTTTACAATTATAGTTTCAACCACAAACTTTGTAATAAAAATATCTTTGCATTTTTTATTTAAAGTAAGTTTTTTTGCATGTAATTTCATATATATAATTTTGATATAAGTTCACCAATATATAATCTATAATAAATATATATCATTTCATAAAAATAAATATCATGATGATAACCATTTAACAAGCATAAACATAATCTAAAATACAAATTCAAATTCACTAACATCATGTAATTATATACACCTCTAGCACATATAAATGCTATTAGCTAGCACATAAATCTAATAATTTAACAAGGCATCATCGTGGTCACATCTAACAATATCTCATGCTAATTATATTGTTTTTTATTCGTCTTGTTTGTATTTTAGAATTTGTAAGATACTAAATTTAAATTGGTTAGATATTAAATTTGAATTTAAATTGGTAAGAGTTGCTATAAATATTAAATTTAAATTGCTTAAAATTCTCATAACTTTAGTGATAGATTAATTTTTTTTTAAATATCATTTTTAAGTTATATTAAATCTAAATTAATTTATAAAAATTTCTCACTTGAGTTTTTAAAATTTAACAATATTTTGAATTTTCTTAAATAAACTTAAAAGATTTATTTTTTATTTAATAAAATTATGATAATAGTTTATTAATTGCATTTTCTTATTATATAATTAACATTATATAATTTAATAAAATTATAGTTATATAAAATACAGATTTAATTTAAAAAAACTTATTTTAAATTAATTAATTATAATTTAATAAATATATTTTTTTAATGATTGTTCATCAATAATTATTATTAATTAAATATACTTAATTATTAAATTTATAATAATTATTGTATGTTATTTTATTAAATCCAATATTTTATACATTTTTTCTTAAATTATAGTTTGATTTATAGGACCAAACAATTATATATTTTAATTTTATTATAAATATTTTGAAATTTTTTTATTTAATGATTATATGTTACAATATACGTTTTGAAAATTAATTGCAAATATTAATTTGATATTGTCTAACTCATGTATTATAAGTATAGGTCACAACTTTATGATTTCTATGCTTGACTATGACTAGAAAGGTAGTTTTGTTTAGAGGTTTGAACAATTTAATTGTGTGTAAAATTGATTTTGTTTTGTAGTGACTATTTTTTAGTCATGTTTTATAAATGCTTTATTTTTATTTCTATGTTTTCTATCAATAGGGACTATGCTACTCACAACCCTTGTTTGAATAAGAATTTAGTTAGAATGAATAAGTATTAACTATTTATGCAATAGAAAATTATTTATGGTAATTTTACAATTATAGTTTCAACCACATTAAACTTTGTAATTTATTAAAATACCTTTGCATTTTTTATTTAAAGTCATTTTGCATGTAATTTCATATATAAAATTTTGATATAAGTTCACCAATACATAATCTATAATAAATATTATTTTATAAAAATAAGCATCATGATGATAATCATCTAACAAACATAAACATCATATAAAATACACATTCAAATTTGCTAACATCATCTAATTATATACACCTCTAGCACATATAAACGTCATTAGCTAGCACACAAATCTAATAATCTAACAGAGCATCATCACTGTGATAACATTTAACAAAACATAAGCATTGTCTAACATCATAACCACACACATCCTAAAATATATGTCTCATATCAAATAACTACTATAACACACACATATATCTGCAAGCACATTAAATGAACATATTTAACATGACCTAACAATATACACATCAACACCAACATACAAATTAAGTACATCAACATGAACAAAAAAATTGCACCATATATATATATAACAAGTCAAATAATTGCATCAAGTCAAATAACTGCTATAAAGTAAATTATACAACAATACTAATGGCGACCTGGCCTGTAGCAGAAGACGATGGATGGTCAACTACCTCAAGAGTTGAAGAATGAGGTGGAGGAGGAGGTGGTTGTTCTGCTCTTTGAGGATAAACATGAGGCAGTGGGTCATGAGGTGAATGAGGAGGAGGTGGAGTGCTACCAGAAGGATCATCACCCTGATCATCATGATCTGATGGGGTAGTACTGGGTGAATATTCTGTATCTGTTGCATGTACATCAATTCTTAATATTAGTATAAACCTGGTAGCTCAGACGATATGATGCATACGACTCATCATATCACACGGAAAGTCTGTCCAGAGCTCTAGGAGCCTAGCATCTGCCCTAATCTCTCGATCTGTCTTAGGGCAGACTCTCGCCTCAACCAAAATTCTAGAGAGTCAATCGCTCAACTCCATCCTAAATCCAATATCAGGCCTACGGCACGGTCGCATGCCAATGGGTATTTGCATATGATTAAGACATTCCTCACCCTCTGTGGCCTCATCCATATCCATATCTGCATCCAATGGGGGAGGAGGCATGTCCCCAACAAATGAGCGAATGTCTAAAAAATATATAGTACACAATAATAATTAAACAAATTCATTAAAGAATTTAATAAAACAAGTTAAATAATGTGCTAGAATAAATT
The DNA here is from genome assembly GCA_000404065.3 of Pinus taeda. Classification (NCBI taxonomy): domain Eukaryota; kingdom Viridiplantae; phylum Streptophyta; class Pinopsida; order Pinales; family Pinaceae; genus Pinus; species Pinus taeda. The sequence continues at coordinate 109,373 of APFE030905892.1, read as the reverse complement.
TTATTCTAATTAATTAAGACAATAAAATGAAGCTGGATTAATTTAAAGAAACCACTAATATTACCTATGATCATGGATCAGTATTTTAACTAAAAAATGGAAGTGCTCAGAATTGCTTCAAACCTGAATAACCGGATAGAGTTCATTTCTAGGATTCCAAAGCCATGAGCAGTTTAAAAAACCGACATTGTATGCAAAAGTTAGATCTTTTGAAAGTTTGGTTAAAAAAGTCAAAGTCAAAGTTTGACTGGATGCCCAATCAGCGTGCAGAGAATATTCTCCAGTTTTAGTCAATGACATCGTGACAAGTGTCATCCTCAAATTTTCCAAATGGTTTGTGAAGATGTGATTTTGCCAATAACCTCCAAAGAATGAACAATTGTGGAATATTAATTAAGTTTTGAATTGGTTTTATATATTATATATTATTATATATATATATATATATATATATATATATATTATATATATAATTATATAATATTATTTTAAACCCATATTATATTTCACAATGCACATTTTTTTTTAAATGAAATGGAATAGTTCTTTTTTATATGAAATGAAATAGTTCCAAAGGTCTGAATTATATGGTGTTATAAAAAATGTGATGGGGGAGGGCAAGTTTGAACCCATGACCTCACCCTCATAACTCCCATGGCTCACCATTCCAATAACAACACACATGTTGAAAGGGAGGCTCACGTTCTTATAATTAATGCATGCATGATGCTGACGATGGGGTGGTGGGAGCCAGCCCTACAGGCCAACCCCCACCCCATATGACCTCATCCACATGACTGAGGACCATAATGGAAGTGGTATTAGTGCCATAATCAGGATTATAATTTAATTAATCCATAATTAATTTGGCGGAATTTATGGCAGAGCCACTAAATCTGGAACCGCCACCAAACTTGGTGGACTTAATTGGAGTCTGTCCGGATTTAGTGGAGATTTTCTAGGAAAAATTGGTTTTGCCATAACTGAGGCAATTCTCAGCCAAATTTCGAAAATGAATAGCCTTTTTTGGCTAATTGGCATGCTAGGAACTCATTGGAGTAGGTTGTAGAGGCCGAAGAGGTCATCTATAGGTGTTTTTGGTCACTTGAATATTTTTGAAGTCCAAGGCCACCAGGTGTTGAAGGCCATTCCCAGAGCAGCTGGTAACCAAATTATGTAAACAAATAGTCATTTCTGATATATTTGAATGTTTTAAACTCATTGCAACGGGTTCCAAGAGCATTGGATGCATGTAACAACAATTTGAGCACTGTTGAAGCTAATACAAAGGCCCACACTATGAAGCTGGACCAAGGAGATGTAGCCTAGGAGTGGTGAACTCCTTCAACAAAAATTTTTGTATTGAGCTCTATTATTTGTGCTTGCTATGTTTTTATATGTTGTTGTTCAGCCATTTAAATTCATGCTTTTAAGTTCATGCAAAACACTAAATTTCACCAAGTTTGATGAATTGGCAATCACATGCTCATGGATAAACTCTTTATGGATAAGCAAACCAAAGCAAAGAAAATTTTATATCTAGAAATGATACTAGCATAGTATTAACTAGAAATCAATTTTAGATCAACCTATACCATTTGTTGGTTCGTCCTATATGAAGAAGACATTGGGACATTGTCACTTATCCATCCCCGCATAAGGACACGACACTGAGAAGAACATGTGGTCAACCTCACTGGCCAGTAGCCCCAGTGCATTGGTAGAAATCCTGGCTAGATACTCTGATTGGCTCCTCTTTGGCATCATCTCACAAGGGGGAATTTTAAGGATAGAAAATTATCTTGAAGTTTAAAAAAATTGACAAATCTCACTAGTCCCTAATATGGAAACTAGAAAATGTTTATTGACATATTTGTAATATTCAAATTTATAATGATTTTATATATAGTCTCTATATAATGTTGGTTATTTTTAAGGTAAAATAATTTTATATTGTAAAATTTGGGCGAATCATTTTTAAAAAAATGGAAATTGGTAAAAAAAATTGTGGAAAAATTATGGAAAATTATCCCACCTGTGAATATTAGCCCCTAAAATTTTCCATGCATCTCACCCCACATGTGCATTTGCACCTCAGTCATCGGGCTAGGAGGGCGACAGTCAAAAGTAGGCCTCGTCTTCAAAAACCTCTCAAAAAATAAGCAAAACAACTTTGAACAAAAACAGAAGTTTGCCCTCCCATGTATCATAGCATGACATCTATCTAAAGTTATACAAAACTGTTGCAAAAATGTGGCAGATCATCTAATACATTGTGGCCTCTACTCCAAAGAATCAACATAAAATAAAACATGGAGACTAATGCACTACCCATCACTAGTAAAGTGTGCAATGATAGTCACTAATAGTGAGAGGCACCTAACCTCCTTTGCACCAAAAGAAGTGATTTGTAGTTGTCCACCAAACAGTTGAAAAACCACTAGAGAAACTACATGATCCCCATCATATCTCTAAGAGTATATAAGTTGACTCTCTGCTACAACAACATGAGGGACATCAGGGAATTGGGGAAATTCCTCCCCTCTCCTAGAGAGGTCAGTGATAAAATAAATGTCCTCCTAAGTGGGATCATACCACATGTTAGGACTGACACAAAAAGCTTGTCAGTGGACATCCCATCAACAGATCATCTATCCCAAAAACCCAGAGTGCCCTTTTAGGGATTTAGACTCCTCATAGTATTTAAGGAGGCCCTGGGTCATTGTAGTAATAGGGTAAGGGTACAAAAACCTCTCCCTCTCTCATGCCTCCCACTCTCGTACGATATTGTAATGCTCAACTCTTTACTCTTGCTATTGTTGCTCCTCTCTCCTTTGATGTTCTTGCATGATTGACATATAAAATACATCAGCCTCATACATAAAAAATATTGTTTTTTTAAATTAATGAAAAATGTGTTTAAAAATATGGACATATAACTTTCAATTTTAAAAAAAAATCAACCTCGGTGCGCCAAAAAAAGGAATGCACTGTAAACGATGGGTACATCAACTTAGCGCACTTCTTTCCGTTCGCATACGTACACAACATGAGTTATTTTAATTTTCAATGTTGTGCGTCGACATAACATTTCGCACTAGTGCAGAAAATTTACATCGATACACCGCACCAGAACATTCACGTTACCGAACGCACCGAGCTATAATTTTTTAATATTATGCAGTGCATTTGGTAAAAATAAACGCATTGGGAAGTTAATTTTACTAGATGCACCGCCATAAAAATTATAATTTTTAAAGTGACGCATCATGGAACTTCATGGACCAGTGCATTTCCATTTACCAAGCGTACTGAATAATATTAAACACTGCATTGTGTTAACTTTGTGCACCAATTTGCGATGCACCTTATAACTTTATAGGGTACACTACGAACGGTATGAGCCAAAACTCTCGAATGCACCACACAGAAATAAATAAATAAATAAAATTTACCTAATTTTAAATTCTACTCCGTTAAAAATTTAAGTTAGTGAGAAACATAGACATTACTTGGACATTTTCTCATCGAGGAGGCATGGTTGTCACATAAATGAAAAAAAAAAATCAAGCACTGTTTGATAAAATTTGAAAGGCACGCAGTGAGTAACGAACAAAAGGATGGAAAGCATGGAAAGCATTGATGGCAGGGTGTTTCACAAAGGCAAAAGTGCCACTAGTGCTTGAGATCTCTACAACACTACAAATGGTAAAAATAAATTTTACGGCCGGTAGGTTTTTTTTATTTAACCCTATTCTACTGCACTCAAACCCGACGCAACGATGTAGATTATCTATGAAGCACACTGCAATTTTTTAAATTAAAAACCCCACCATGGTATACCATGTTATGTACGCACTAGGGCGTTAAAAAATAGTAATAAAATTGGTTCCTTGTGGGAATATAGCACCTAAATGGTGAAAATGAATTTTACAACCAAAATTTTTAAATTAAATCTTTGTATGGTGCTATCGAGTAATATAGGCACTGGTGCTCCAGTTTCACTTAGTGCACTACTATTTTTAAATTAAAAACCCTGCAACAGTGCATCATGTCATATACACACTGGGGCTTCATGGGGGTATAACAGTAGAATGGTGAAAATGAATTTTATGACCGACATATTTTTGAATTTAACACTATTCTGGTGCTATCGAATAGTATACACATTGGTGTTCCAAAGTTACTTAGTGCATCATTATTTTTTAGTTTTTTAAAATAACCCTTAAACAATGCACAATTGTCTATTAAGCACCAGGATGTACAGTTTTATTAAAGGCATCGATGCTTATTATATGAGTAGCGCATTAATGCTTTTTAAATTAAAAACCTTTCCACGATGCACCATGTGTTTATGCACTGGGGATTTCGTAAAAAGAGAAAGCATCAGTGCTTTATGTGAGTAGAGCACCGAAATTGTGAAAACGAATTTTACGACCAACATTTATTTTTAACTTTAACCCTTGTCTAGTACTATCAAATAGTATACACACCAGAGTGCCTTATGTATGTAGCACACCATTTCTTTTATTTTTATAAAAAATAAGTCTTCAATGGTGCACCATTTTATATTAGTCACTGGGTCTTTCAGTTCAATTAATGGCACTAGTGCATATAATATAAGAAGCGCACTAACATTTTTAAATTGAAAACCCCACAACAGTGTGTTAGGGTCCCATATTTTATAGGATGAGCTAACTCGTTGTTGTTGATTTTTGTATATGAGATGTTGAAAATAATCCTTCATTTTGCAAGTTATTTCCAAAAAGAAAAAAGAATAAGAAATCAAAAAATGAAGAAAAGAAAAGGGGATAAAAAAATTATATATGTGAAAAGAATAAAAAATCAAGAAATATGAAAGAATATAAAAAGGATGAAAAATACCCCAAAAAGAATAAGTGAGCAAACCCAAATGCCGCTAAAAAATGAAAATTTCATCAGTAATACTTTAGAAATTTTGAATAAATAAGCTACTAGTCAAAACGCCACATTGAAGTAGATTAGTTATTTTAATCACATTGTTTAAATGTGATTAAGATGATTAAATAAAATTAGTTTAGGTTATTGAATAAATCAGCCACACAGTCTAATCGTGGTTGAATTAGATTAGTGAGAATAAAATTAATTAACCACAGTGTTTAAGTGTGGTTGATTAAGGTTTAAAGTTAAGTAAATTGCTAAGTTCGTCACATTTCCAAGGTTAAGAATAAAGTCTATTTTGATGCAACACATTTTGTCACCACATGATAGAGTGAAAGTATGTTCGAACGACCCTAATCCACCCCTCATGGATCAACGATGGGGAATCGTATTCGGGCCCCCCGAGCCCCTGTGATGTTTAATCACAAAGGGGGTTTTGAAAAGGCTGAATTGTCTTGCAACGTGGCAGATTCTCAGCGTTTCGCACCCCCTCAACCTAAAACCACTAACCACCCCTCCCCCATCTGAAAACTACCATCCCGCTCCCTGATCGCGCTAACTGTTGACCCCCTTTACTACCGTGCCAGTCACATCCCGCCAGGTGGACCTCTTGTCCCCACCTTCCTCCTACATCAGTTCATATTCCTCCACTTCATGTCTGCCAACTCACACCTACGGACCCCATTTCGTTTCCACCAAAGCAACCTCCTGCCATTATTTTTCCCCCAATATAATGTTTTCATCTGATGCTCCTGCCACCAAGTCATCAAATCGTTGAGAAAATAATGCCTATTGTTCTCGCCACAATGGACCTGCTCCATTAAATGGTTAATTAGGAACGGTAAGGTGATTTTTCTTATATAACCTACCGTAACCTGTTGCATCACCTCCTTTCTTTGTTTCATAATAACGAGTAATCAGGAATTGCAGTGCACATTCAACCATACAAAATATGCCCCAGCGACCATCTAGTGATCCACGACATCTCTGTGATCAAGTGGCATAACTAGTCACCTAGAACCAATTACCTAGCCTTCAATTTGTATCCAAAACTATGTTTAACCTATTTTTCTTGGGTAATTCTATATTCCCTACTTTTTCCTCTTCTACCATGGCACCAAAAGGAAAATCCAAGGTCTCTGATGATAATCGATGCTGCCTCCTACCATATATTTATATCACCAACCACTAGTGGACCAAGACTACACTATTTCTGAAACTAATTGTGAATTTCACCTATTCTAGCTTCAAAACTGGTTAAAACATAATTTCTTGGACCATAGTGATGAACTGAGCCTCTAGGATTCTCTCCTATCACAGTTCATCTTCCCTCAGACATACCACTTCCATTAATTCGTTTCTTAGTGTCAATTTAGGCATATCCCAAGTCAGAGGGGAATTGTGGCCCAAAACAATGATATCCTCTTCACCATCACTGTAGAATCCATCTCTCAAATGCTTCAATTTCAAAATTTTAACTCTCTACAACCACTTTCAATAGATTCACTCATGGAATTATACAAAAACCTAACCTTCCCACAAAGAGCAAAGGTTTTGAGATTTTTCTCCTTGAGGATGGCCAATTACCCAAGAAGAATCCCCCATACTCATCCTCTATGTTCCCTGAGATGACCAAGCAAGTGATTGCAATTATTCCATGCATACTTGGCTATCAATCCGATCAGTGGGTTGATGAGGGCATTGTTGGTTTCTTATTAGTTTTTACAACTGGTGAGAAACCCATTATTTTCAATTATAGTGAGTCTATTGCAGAAGCAATTCATGACCAATTCCTCAAGTTTTCTACTGAATGGACTTTTAAATATGCTTCAGTATTGGTTTATTTGTTTCTCTATCATTAGGTAGATAGTTTTCATTCCCTTTGCAGAAATTAGATGAGCAGGGTAATCCACAATCATTAATCCTTTAGACATCCTTAGCGAGGAAAAATTCCACTCAGTACACCTTCTCTAATTATGTTGATCAATTTTTACATGCAATGTCATGTTTATTAAACCATAATATATAACCTAAGATAGGACCAAAGATACAAAGGATTTTGCATCTCAGTGAGGAGACTAAGACAGGAGATTGGTACTTGTACCAAAATTATACCGAGATCAAAGTTTATGGATGTGAGTTGCCACCATACAAGCTACTAAAATTTGTTCCTATGAGGATCATCTCACTGGAATATATAAGGCAGGTGATTCATATGGATGACCTTCATTTTGCTGCAGCAAAAAATAAATCTCAATTCAAAATCAAGGCACGTGTTGGACCATTTATTTGTAACACCAGAGCAACAGGTAAAGAGGAATATTTTCTCCTTAAGTAGATGAACTTCAAGTTGAGTTTCACCTGATAATTGACCCTTTTTGCATCATTTCTAAGCTAAGGGTGGAGCATAAAACCACTCCCTACACTCACACTCCTAGAGCAAAGATAGAGAAGTTCATGAATCAAATTCAGTGGGAGGAGAATACACTACAGGAAGCAGAGGAATAGGTGATATCTACAACTACCTCACAGACTCTAGTACCTCAAGAAAAAAAAGACAAGAGACCAAGGGAGGAGGATTCCCCTTCAGTGATAGATATTGGAGTCAAAGAATTGCTGATATACAAAAAGAAGCACAAGACTAGTTCTCAACCAATTTTTCAGTAGGAGGATGAGGGGAAGGCCACCATAGTCCTAACAGGTCATCATGCTTCTACAAGAGGAGAACATATCTTCACAGGATCTCCAACTTCCTCAGCTTCCCAAGATTCCCCAAATACAACTTAGACATCAAAATTGGTCGAGGACTAGGATGAATGTTATGAAACCAGCTCACAAAAAGATAAAAAAGATAGATGAACGCCTTAGAAATAAGCCTCTTCAAGGGGGCAACCTCCTTTACATTACACAAATGAACAATTCTTCAATGATACAAATGACAAGACCTCCTTTCTATATATACGAGTCTAAGGGTTCATAATATAATCAAAGACGACATAACAATAATAATCTAAGGGAACACTAATAACAATAGTGGGCTTCTATGCGGCACAATAATAACAATATGGGGACTACATGGGCACAATAATATAATAAGGGGGTTGTAACAATAAGGGGTTACACTAGTAGTATAGGGACCTAACCTGAACCAAATATTTTTTCAAAATACATAGAAATTAAGAAGAAGAATGAGCAGCTCAAGGCCTCCACATACACCCATTTCTGGAAGCAAACAACCTCTTCACATCACAGGCTTCTTTCAGCCTTTGATTCATAAAAGGGGAAAATGAAAATTGCATTTCTTCAAGCACATATTCCATTTCCGAAGACTCCCGCTGATTACAAGAAATATGTTTTCTCTTTTGATGTTGAACATATGCACCCCATTAACCAAATAAACCTTCATAAATAAACTGGAGAAATGTTGTACGCTACCTTGACCAACACTGCCATGACAGCCTCCAATTTGCAGGCCTCACTCAGCAACATATAGTCACAATTGAAGATTGAAAAGGTTTCATCTTTGGCTAACGACACCAAGATCAAATCATTGGAGGACCTGGTAATCAAACTAAGGTATGACCCCAAGGATGTAAAAGGAGAAGAATAAATTGTGAGGAGGAAAAATGCAAACATAGCGGAAATGAGGAAACAACTCAAACTTCCCTCCGCTGAGGATCCCCAAGCTAAGGAAGTTGGGGAGCTTGAGAAAGAAAAAGAGAACATGTTCAAGATAATAATTGGACAAAGCAGCCAGATTAAGGATATGGAAGTGGAGATGGAAAGACTACTCAAAGAAAAAGAGTAGTCATCACAGCTAACCATAGTTTCTCTAATAGCAATGCCTATTTTAGTTGCAGCCACAACTGGAGCATCTACAATGACAACCATAGAAGCACAGACTGTAGATTCCTCAAATGAATTAGTTAAAGCCATGGAAGATTTGTCCATCAAAGGGCAGGAAATTGAAAAGTTAAAACCCTAAGTTAAAACTTTGTAGGATCAGAAGTCAAAGATAGACAATTCATATATAATATAATTGTAGCCAAAGGATTGAGCAGCTAGAGAATGAGTCTGTGATGGCTCAAACACTAGCACAGGCTAAAGAGTGCATATGGATTGAGTTAAATGAGGCCATCACAGAAATATGGCCTTCAATTGACATAATATTTGAATAGGAGGACTTAGTGTAGAGATCAAAAGTGTTGATGGAAGAAGTTAGAAGTAGCTTGGGACAAAGGCCAGTAGAAGCTAGCACCTTAATTAAAATTTTGAATTCAAAAACTAAGGATGAGTTAGCATATTTTGAAATTGTATATATAAATGAGACTATCTTGGAGGTCAGGCTCAGAGTCCTTACTAAAAATAATTTGCTAGTACAATGGAAAAACAAGTGCCAGCACTTGGAGACTAGCATCCAAAAATTTCATAAAAACATTCAATGCATTGCATTTGAAAGGACTGCCAGGACTAAAAGAAATTGGAGAAAAGTTAGTGCCTCTCTCAAATTATCAACAGAAATTATACTCAATAGCTCAGGACAAATCAAAGTTTTCAACCATTAAAGGCTCAATTACAGGAAAAGTTTTCATGGAAGCTTTGCAGTTCAATCTGCATATCAGGGTTGAAATCAAGAACTTATTTCTAGTCAAACCAACTTTCCATAAAGACACCATGGTAGATGAAACTTACAAAAAATTGGTTAAAATGCCAATGCCAAATGAAGAGAAGTGGGACTAGCTGTGTCAAATTTTGGAGTAAAAATTGTTTTACTTTCAATAACAGAGCAGCACTTTTTCAAGCCCAGTCATCAACAAAAAGCCTTGAAGATAGTTCCATATCATCACAACCTTTCAGTTATCTATATTTTTGTAATCAGTTTAAGATATTTTTCCAAAAATCTTGAGGTTTTCACTCAAGATATTTTTTGGATAATTTTGTATAAGTACCTCCTAAATCAAAGTACAAATGTTGGTACTTGTAGATAGAAAGGATTTCCATTTGATGTAAACTTGTTCACTGAACTAAAGTGATCATTTTTCATTAATATAGACAGTGTTCCAAGATTCATGTGCCAGGCTTAATTGGTGATGTTTATTCTACCTGTAATTTTGTAATATCTTTGTTCTTTTTCATAAATGTTTCTTTCCTCTATTGTTTAAAACAAAATTATGGGATGGAACTTGTTTAATTACACTTTTTCCTCGCTTTAAACAATATACATGTTTTCCAATTGAAATTAAATATATAATTCTTAATTTCTCTATGTTTAATTGATTCTGAATCCTTTACCTCCCTATCACTCCATCAAGCTCTAAATATCCAATCGCCTGCCTACCTTGCCCTGTTATTTCTGATCTAATATTTATGTACTTGATCACTTTAAGACTTTAAATCCAATTCCAAATAGCCTTACCTTGCATCCTCAACCAAACAATTCAAAAAAATAAACTCTGAGCCTTACATCTAGCCTAAAATCCCACCACAACAAAGCTAAATCTAACAGAGAGATCCCTCTATGAGTTTAGAAGGGCTAGCTTCTAAACTTAAAAGTGGTTTTATGGTTACCTTTGCAATTTCTTTTACATCCTTAAGAAATTACAGAGTGCTAACATCCTGGCAACAATACTATGGAATTCGAACAAATCTGATTTGTATTAAAAAATTTCCCTGGTAAATTCTTGTTTTAGTACTTAAAGTTATTTCTAGGTTTTGTGGCTTAGAAACAGATTTTGATTTAAGGTTTTATTCCACTTCAAAAGTTGTATATATCTTATCTGTGAATACCTAATAGTAGATCTAGCTCCTAAAACAATTTATAATCCATCTAATCCAGATCCAATCCACCGAAAATTATAGATAATCCAAGAAAATAAATTAATTAATTAATAAATATGAGTAAATTAATAAAAATAAAAAATAAACAATTTAACAAACTTTAATTGTTGGTGTCTGAACTAGATCAAGTTGTACATAAATCTCTTGAATCACCTAGATCCTCACATTCTTCTTCTACTGCTTCATCCAAAACCCCACCATTAATTCCACCTAGTTTTTCTATTCCATTTGAAATTCATGCTTTTCATACTACCCCTTGATAGATTCCTACTATTTCTGCCCCTCTAGAGTTTCTTATTGTTTCTATTCCTGTAGAAATTCCTTTTATTCCTACTGCACCTTTAATAATCACCCCCATTTTAACTACACCCATTTCATCTTCAACCACTACCACTTCTACATCAACCCAGCAACGTGTAATTACACCCCCTTTCATACCTTCCATACCCACACCTATTGTAGTTCTAGCTACATCTCAAAAACCAATCATGGAAGCTCGATATGCCCCCTTGGTCCTACCTCCATAATTCAATGTAGTGCCTCAACATTACCATAGTAGGATTCCTCAATTTGGTATCATCGGGCCCATAACTTCTCAGCAACATATTGATAAAATGAATGAGTACTTAGACCTCTAAGACATAGATGATGATAATGTGAAAATGAGATTGTTTGCTCAAAGTCTTACTATTGAGGTTAAAGAATGGTTTAAAGGGTTACTAGCCAACTCTATCATGGACCTTGATCAATTTCATGACACCTTCTTCAGAAGATGGGAAGTGAAAAAGAACCTGTTATAAATTTTAGAAGAGTATGAAAGTATCAAAAGAGCCCTAGGTGAACAGTTAAGGACTATTGTATCAAATTTAATAATTTGTATAACTCTATCCATACAACAATACAACCTCCTTTGGGGCTAGCCCTAATTAAATTCCCAGATGGTTTTGACCCTGATATGTCTTACAAATTAAGAGAAAGAAACCCTACAACCCTTGAGGAAATGCAGAGAAATTCAGTTAGTGTTGAAGCCAAATCATTAGCGAAGAGAGCTAGAATGAACACTGAAAGGAGAGTTACTATAAAAGACGAACATGCTTCTTCTTCCTCTAATGTTAAGTTGGACACTTTAGTAAGAACAATGGAGAAAATGATGGAGAGAACTTCTATAGCTGATAGAACTCCTCCTAGGGAAAACCAAGGTGGTTCCCAAAAAAGAAATCCAAATTTCAAGAAAAACCAATCTCAAATTAAACAGACAGAGCAGAGAGGCCAAAATGATCCGCAACAGATTAGACCTCCTTTTCAAAAAAACTATATAGATGAGGCAGCTGACATACTTGAAGATCCTGAGGAAAATCAAATAAATATGTTTGAGGAAGTCAAAGTTGACCACATTTTATTGACTAAGGAAGAGAAAGACATGTTCCTACTCTCACAACCAGAAACCATTCCACTAGACTCTGAAGACTACAAACAAGGATATCATAACGCAATTATGGAAGTACATAGACAATATAACTTAAGGAGTAAAAATATTCTTGACACTCCTCCCAAAAAGACTCCTGGCACTCCTCCCAAAGGGACCCAAATTGATACCCCTTCTACTAGTCAGCCTAAAGATGATTCTCAGAAAGAAACTTCTAAGAAATAGGATGTAGCTACTAAAGAAATAGAAAAACCTACTACATCTTTTAGCATTGAAAATGAATTGAATAAAGTGAAAATTTCCATTCTCCTCATTGAATTAATTAACAAAAATGCATACATATCACAAGTCATAAAAGCATTGAAAATAGGGGAAGGGACTAACACAGCGAATTTGGCTGATGACCAACCTGAGTTATTGTTTGGACTTGAGGTCGAAGGAAAATCTCAAGATGGAAGTGTACCCCCTTTCTACATGTTATCACTCAGGTTGTCCCTAAGCTCCTGTAGGGATACGGCCGAGGTAACTACAAACCAATCTTTGGATTGCAGGTTCTAGCCCACCTGCAATCAGAGAGGGCTCTCTCTTAATGATTTAACTTTGTTGATGATTTCAGGCTAGCTTTTTGGTTCAGGGGTTTTTGTTTTTGTTTGGATGGAAGGAAAATGCTTTCAAGCAGAGAGGCAATTCATGAAATGATAAGTTTCAAACCATTGGGCATGGAGTCAAGGGTCGGGATTACCAGTGCGTTTTCTTGGTCACAAGAGGAATAGGGAGCGGGATAGCTGCACATAACACGACTTTCAAAATAAAAGGATGAATGACATGTAAGGAATGAGAGGCACTTAAGAATCTCTCACTGAGCTTAACAAAGGGAAGGATGATCTCTATCTAGGGGCAATGAAGAATCCCTGGATAACTGTCATGCGTGATAAGGTTAGGGCAAACATGAGCCATATGGAATTCATATTTATGCCTAAACAGATGAAAACATAAATAAACAACAGAAATTGAGCATAGAGTGTAATTAAACAAGTTCTAAGCTAATCTTCCTTTCTGCTATTTAGATGGTAACTTATGAATGGAAAACAGAGGTAAGAAGCACTTATTGAGTTATGCAACAGCACGAGAATTCCATAATCACTCTTCAACCGTTAAACACAGTGAACAATCCATTCTCCAAAGCTCATAAGCAGTCTTTGATTATAGAAAATATCAGTTATTACAGTGCGAGTCTCTCCTAGAGCAAAATCAGCTAAGAATAGCTTCTCGACCAACCAACCCCCTTAATACAGTATTGAGGGTTGTCTTTATAGTGCAAATATCTCAAACTATTTATTACAATCGACCTAAAACAAGTCTGCAAAAAGAGCTTTCTAAACCTAAAATTGTACCAAAATTAAATGCAGGTAAATATCTGTTGAACTGTGTTAGAGGTAGCTGGATCAAAAAGAGTGCAATGTGGCCCTTGGAGGCTCGATGCAGTACTGCTGGAATAACTATACTTTGGGATTTGCAGTTCTGTTCTGGTGTGAGTTAAATGTGCAATAACCGTGATTTGAGAGTTTTGAGTGGCTTCGCCTTTTTCTTTGACTTTGCTGGAAGGCACTTAATTTTCACCTTCTTTGGGCCGCCGCTAAGATCTTTGCTGATACTCTTCGCCGCTACATTGATGGTCTCCACCGCTTTCTGATACTCTTTGATGTGCTTTCTCACTGTAAATTTGATCTGATACTCTTTGATCTCTGTCTCTGGTCTCTCCCTGTCTTCCAATCGGTTTAATTTGGCAAAATCGGGCAATTTCGGGCTTTTTCGGTGAAAAACGGGCCAAGGAATCAAAAGATTCCCTAAAGATTCCCCAATATCGCTCATTTCCCATAGCGATGCGCTAATCGCGCATCAAAAACTGCCTCTGTTTCTCGTTCCAGAGCTCCGAAGCTCGACTTTCACGCTAGCGCGTTTTTCCCTTTTTCTGGATGTTGACGTCACATGACGTCAGCTGTATGGCAGATGACATCAGCCAAGTGACGTGGCAGGGTGACTCATATGTTACTGCGATGCGATAAACTACTTCTAATGCGATCGCAATATCGCATCAGCGGAGAACGAGAAGGTATTTATTTTGGAAATGTGATGCTTGCGACTGTCGATCGTCGATATCGCGATATCGCATCAGGCAAAAAGGAAAGGGGCACACCTATGTGGTAAAAATATTGCGATATGCTGATGCAAGATGGCTCACCAGGATCGGAAGAATATTAAGGAAATCGGCAAGGGTTTATTGCGATCAGAAGGAGTGAAGATGTGCTTTTGAAGGGTATTTGAGGTCTTGGAAGGGGTCTAACAATCTAAAGAGGAATTTTATGCTTTAGAAGGAGTCCAGTGCATTAGAAAATGGTTTGAAGGGGCAGCATGAGGGTTCTTGCCAAGTTTCAGATAAACTGAGCAATTCCTGGGGATACTTATGGTTATTTTCAACCAGGGGGAGGGGATATTTACATAAGGGGATTATCTTCATAGTTTTAGTAAGGGGATGGGGAAAACATAGGGAGTTACATAATAATGTTAGCAGTTAATATGGAGATGATAAGAAAGCGATAAGTTTCAGGGATCTTAGGCTTCAATAGGGGAGATAGAACCTTATAGAGAAAGTATGGATCCTCCTTGAGTGAAGCAGATCTTCACCCAGGCTAATGACATGGAAAATGATGAAACTAAGAGATATCAAGAAAATATTGACCTCTTTTTGGGGAAATTAGTTAATGATTTCGGGAAGATGGAGAAAGGGAAGTTAGTTATGCCTGGTTTGAGCTCCTTCATATGAAAAATGCTTGATGACTCTGATCCGAGTAGAGATGATACTTTAAAACATGGTAATGAACAGACATCAAGATTTTGCAACCTCAAAACTACCTACCCAGCCTACTTACCTAACATTTTCTCTTCTTTTGGTTTGGGTGCACTTAGACTTGCAAACCCAGCATTTCAATTTTTCTTTTTATGCCTTCCTATCTACAAACTACCCTTATTTCTTCCAAGGACCCAAATTAAGCAGTTGGGCTCCTTTGATTCTCTACCTATCTAAGAATCTGCCAAGATTAAGCTGTTTGGACAGATTTTCATTCTCTATATTCTAAAATAGGAAATTGAAACCTAGGGGGACCAAGATTAGGTTGTTTGGACCTCCCTTTAGCTGAAAATTCTACAAAACTGGAATGACTCTTCAAAATTGGAAAGCAGTTAGATGAACTCTGAATAGCCTTCTTTGCTTGGTGACTGTTTAGCAAATATGGAGCATTGCAGTATGCAAAGTATGACATATTTGGTCTGTAAAAATGTCAATCATGAAATATGAGTAACCTGCTGCATCAGGAGGCTAACACTACATTAGCTTGAACATTCCTGATAAAATTCTACACAAATTTATGCTTGATTGTGGAGCCTCACATAATCTAATGCCTATAGCTATAATGGAGAACCTAGGCCTACACATAATTAGGCCTTACAAATATTTATATTTATTTGATATAAGTAAAGTAATATGCTTAGGATTAATCAAATATTTATGTGTTACTTTAGTCCAAATACCAACAAAGAGATTGGTAATGGACATTGTAGTAGTAGACATTCCTCCTGAGTATGGAATGTTGCTCTCTAGATTCTGGGGAGAAAAATTTCAAGGCACTTTACAAATGGATATGACTTATTCTACAATTCCAGTGTTTGGTCAGCCAAGAAGATTATACAGGGAAACACTAATGAAGTACATGGTTAATAGTCAAGGCAAACCCAACAATTACCCCCTGTATTCAGTGCATTCAAACATGGATTCATTTATCTTGTACAACAATGAATGTGTAGAAAATGAAGTTTCGCGCTTAAAATTTGAAATCAATGATACGGAGGAAATAAAATTGGATACTGAAGAAAAAGATGTAAAGGGAGAGGCTCTTTGGAATATGAATTTCGATGGGGCCATAAGTAAGGATGGAGCATGGGTAGGTGTTTTCCTTGTAAAATCATCCATAAATATGGCAAAGGGACATGGTTACAAACTTAATTTTCAGTGCACTAATAACATAGTTGAATATGAAGTACCAATCTTAGGGCTACAAATTTTAAATAGATTAGGAGCAAAACGAATTTCTCTAAATGGGGATTTTGAGCTAATAATCAATCAAATTAAGGGTGAATATGTTGTTAAACACCCTAGATTGAGAACCTATAGAAATGCAGTCGTAGACTTTTTACAATGCTTTCTTGAAAATGAATTTTTTGTTATCCCTAGAAGCCAAAAGATTTTAGCTGATGCCTGGGATGTTTCACCCAGCACTTGCAAAATGCTTATTCATCCCAATAGAAAATATGTGGTGGAAGTGAAACATAGGCCACTTGTTCCTGATAATGTAAGATATTGGTAGGTTATCGTAATGATAAACAAATAGAAAACTTTTTACAAATGAAAGATGAATTTGAGTCTATAAATATTGATGTTGAAAATAATATAGACGAAAATGAAAAAGAAATAGCATTTAATGAAATTGATGATAATCAAGAAGAACTTAAGGTTCTGCAATTAAAGGACAATGTGTTACCAAGAGGATTGGTAACATTGGAAGATATTTTTTATTTTGATGATGTAGCCAAGAAGCCAAAAATAGAACAAATAGGAGCTGAGGTAGAGGATTGTAACATAGGAACTGCAGAGAACCCCAAAATTGTCAAATTGTATAAATCCTTACCTTCTAAAGAAAAACAAAAACATATTGATATTTTTAAAGAATTCTCTGAGGTGTTTTCCTGGAGCTATGAACACTTAAAATCTTATGATACAAGTATTATTCACCAGACCATTCCCATCAGGGAAGATCAAAAGCCTTTTAAGTAGAAATTGAGGAGAATAAACCCAGTTTTACTGCATTTGATAGAAAAGGAAGTCAAGAAATGTTTTGATGCAAAGATCATTGTACCCCTCAGATTTTCGAAATGGGTCTCAAATCTAGTACCAACTATAAAGAAAACATGTGAAATTAGGCTTTTTGTAGATTTTAGAAATCTTAACAAGGTTTCTCTGAAGGATAACTATCCCCTGCCCAAAATGGATCACATTCTACAAAAGGTGGTTGGTTTCAGCAGAATCTCATTGTTGAAAGGTTTCTCAAGATACAACCAGGTTTTGGTTCATCTTGATGACCAGCACAAAACAACATCTACTACACCATGGGGCAATTTTATATATGTGAAAATGCCTTTTGGCCTTATGAATGTTGGGGCCACCTTCCAGAGAGAAATGGACATAGCCTTTGCTGATGAAATTGACAATTTCAGTGTGATTTACCTAGATGATATCACTATTTTTTTAAAGACATATCAAGAACACTTTCTACATTTAAGAAGAGTTTTTGAAAAGTGAAAAAAATATGGTATCTCCTTAAACCCTAAGAAAGCTATTTTGGGTTTAGAGGAGGGAAAAATTCTAGGTCATATCATTTCTAAAGAAGGTATTAGAATTGATCCTAACAGAGTCGAAGCCATACTGAAAATTGACCCTCCTAGAAAAAAGAAAGAAGTTCAATCCTTCATTGGTAGGATAAATTTTCTCAGAAGATTTATTCCTAACTTGGCTGAAATCTTAAGATACATTACAAATATGTTAAAGAAAGACATGGAAATAAAATGGAATACCGAAGCCAAGAAATCCTTTAGTGAAGTAAAGTTAGCTTTAACTATTTCTCCTATTTTCATAAGCCCTGACTTTACAAGGATTTTATCATTTTTTCTTTTACATTTGAGCATACTAATGCAGTTGTTTTATTGTAGAAAAACAGGGAAGGCCATGAACAACCATAGCTTTTTTCAGCAAAGCTCTGAGGGATGCATCACTGAAGTACATCATGCATAAACAAGCCTTTTCTTTGGTAATGGCATTAAAGGATTTTAGAGTGTACATCCTACATTCTCATATCATTGCATTTGTCCCAAGTGTTGTGGTAAAAGATATTCTCACTCAGACTAACCCAGATGGCAGAAGAGGAAAATGGATTGTTGTGATCCTAGTGTATGACATTGAGATTAAACCTTCCAAGCTCATCAAAGGTCGGGGTTTGACAAAGTTAATGGTTGGGTCCAACTTTCATGCACTGGATATCAATTATATTGTTGCACTAGATGAACAAAAATATTTGGTGACTCCACAAGTATCACAGGCCTTTGTTACCTCATGATGGTATGTAGATATTATTTTTGTATTACAAAATTTACAGGCTCCTCCTAGTTTAACCAAGACAAAAGCTAGATTTTTAAAACTGAAAGCTAAGAAATTTTGTATTTTAGATCAGAATGTATATTGGAAAGAATTTGGAGGTATTTTACTAAGTTGTTTATTGAAAGATGAAGCAGACAAGGTCATGGAGTTTCATCAAGAAGATTGTGGAGGCCATTTGTATTGGAAAACCACAGCCAAAAAAATCCTAAGGGTTGGTTTTTACTCACCTACCTTTTTTGTAGACGTGCATAAGAAAGTCACCACTTGCCACCAGTGTCAAATCTTTGAAGGCAAGAGAAATATTTTGACTTTACCATTGAAACCCATTTCAATTGAAACTCCTTTTCAGCAGTGGGGCCTGGATTTCATTGGTGAAATCCATCCCAACTCCTCAGGCCAACATAGATGGATCTTAACAACCACTGATTACTTTACCAAGTGGATTGAGGCTATCCCAACTAGGAAAGCCATAGATACTATCATTATCCAAATTTTAGAAGGTAACATTCTCTCTAGGTTTGGATGCCCCCATAAGATTATCATTAACAATGTTGATGCCTTTAAGTCAAAGAAAATGGGTTATTTTTGTAACAAATACCACATAATATTAGGACACTCAACTGCCTATCACCCATAAGGAAATGGGCTAGCTGAGTCCTCCAACAAAATTTTAGTCAACATCATCAAAAAGATACTAAAGGAGAATGAAAAATATTGGCATAAAAAGTTGATTAATGCCCTCTAGGCTGACAAAATTAGCACCAAAAAGTCTATTGGAATGTCTCCATTGGAGTTAATGTTGTGTTTCCTGTTTCTCTAGGAGTTCCTGTGTTGAAATTGTTACGAGAACCACAAGTGGAAACTAATGATTTACAAAGAAGGATTAACCAGACCAAACAGTTGTAACAATCCAAGGAGGAAGTGTATAACAAAACTCAACTTGTTCAAGACAACATCAAAAATATCTATCACAGGAGAACAAAATAAGATGATTTCCAGTTAGGTGACCATGTATTAAAGTGGGACTCAAGGAACGAAAACAAATGCAAGCATGGTAAGTTCGACAGTTTGTGGAAAGGGCCATACAAAATCAAATCTTTCAAAGCTAATAATTCATTTTTCTTGAAGTATTTGACTGAAGAAGCACTGCCTGGTGGACCTATCAATGATAGACTTCTCAAACACTAATTTCCTCATAGTTGAATCAGTTTCATTTAGAATCATTGTACATATCATTTTACTATTTCAACTGCAAGAGTGAGGGTAGCTCACATCAGAAGTTGAAGCCCAGAGAGAAGGCCCTAAGCTTCTGATGATTTGTTGCCCATGTTTATGATTAACAACAAGTGGATCAGTTTCAATTCCAGAATAAAGACAATGTTCCCAAGGGATTAAGGCTACTGATCTATAGCATTCTTGACACCTCACAAGGAAGGTGCCATCCCCATTGGAGGCACTATTAGGGTCCTATATTTTATAGGATGAACTTAGTAGTTGTTGCTGATTTTTGCATATGAGATGTTGTAAATATCCTTCATTCTGCAAGTTATTTCCAAAAAAAAATTAAAAAGAAGAAAATTAATAATAATAATAATAATATAATAATGATAAAAAAAATTATATATATGTTGAAAAGAATAACAATTATAAAATAATTTATATAGCGTGATATTATATATAGATATATATATATTATATATAATTTATATTATATATATGAATAATTAGAAAAGGAATGAAATACCCCAAAAAGAATAAGTGAGCAAATCCAAATGCCACTAAAAAAATTAAAATTGCATGAGTAATAATTTAGAAATTTTGAATAAATGTGCTGCTAGTCAAAATGCCACAATGAAGTAGATTAGTTATTTTAATCACACTATTTAAACATGATTAAGATAGATTAAATAAAATTAGTTTAGGTTAGTGAATAAATCAGCCACATAGTCTAATCATGGTTTAATTAGATTAGTGAGAATAAAATTAATTAACCACAGTGTTTAAACGCGTTTGATTAAGGTTTAAAGTTAAATAAATTTCTAAGTTCATCGCATTTCCAAAGTTGTCAATAAAGTTTATTTTGACGTTATTATCACCAAAAAATTGATCATCTAGCCTAATTTACTAGATTGATTGAAGTACACCATGTAAAGCCAATTTTACCATAGTAAAATTGATTTCACTGTGAGAAATTATCTAATAAACCACCTTTATTGAGTAATTTATAGTTAAACCCATGAAGAATAATTAAATAAATCATTATTTATTTGATTTTCTTCTAGGAATAATGAATTTAACCACTGTTTTATTATTATTTCTTGTCAAATTTGACCCAATCATGAAAAATAAACAGCTAAATCATTATTTATCTTATTTTTCTCTAAGAATAATTAATTAATCACTAATTAATTATTATTCTTTGT
>APFE030905892.1:66873-88154 GCA_000404065.3 Pinus taeda | reverse complement strand
CCTTAACTAATTCGTTGAGATAATACAGAAATCATTTATTTATTTATTATTTCTAAATAAAAGTTTAAATACTTTTTCCCTCCTAAACAAATATAATAAAATATTCCAAGTCGTAATTCCAAGAATGGGATCA
Source organism: Pinus taeda (assembly GCA_000404065.3). Taxonomy (NCBI): domain Eukaryota; kingdom Viridiplantae; phylum Streptophyta; class Pinopsida; order Pinales; family Pinaceae; genus Pinus; species Pinus taeda. The sequence continues at coordinate 88,021 of APFE030905892.1, read as the reverse complement.
ATAATATTTTATTATTGCTCATTATTCGAGGATAACTCAATATTTTGTTATATATAGGAGGGTTTTCCATTCATTATTCACTTTTGACTATTTTCATTGTTGCCTCACTGTTGTAACTCTGATTATTTTCATTGTCGCACACCATATTTTTGTTGGGTTTATGTATTATAGAGGAGAGAGACTCTACAGAAGCTAAAAGCATTTTAGGATAGCCAAAAACCCATCCCATGGAGGGGGATTGGTAACATATAATTGTTCCCTTCACAGGTGTTATAATAAAATCATTCTTTACATATCTGGTTTCCATTGGATGTTTTGGGGTTATTAATCTTTATTTCACTGTTTAATTATGATTGCAGTATAGATCAGGATTTTAACAAGTTTTGTTTCTATCAATAGCTGCAGATCTACAATGTTTAGAATTCATTTCTATTGTTGACATCATTTGTCATCCACGATCTTAAGTGGGTTCTTTTCATACATCATTGAGAAGAAAACACTACAACAAATTGGCCACATGATAAAGTGAAAGTATGTTGGAACAGCCTCGATCCACCCCACTCGAATCAATAGCGAGCTATCATATTCGGGCCCCTCCCATGTTTAATCACAAGGGGGGTCCAAAATGGTATAATTGTCTTGCAACGTGGTTGCTTCTCGGCATTTCGCACCCCCCCCCCCCACCTGCCTAAAACCACTAACTGCCACTACTCGCCTCTAAAAACTGCCATCCCTCTCACCGCTTGCGTTGACTATTGACCCCCTTTAGTCTCGTGCCACTCATATCCTGCCAAGTGGACCTCTCATCCCCACCTTCCTCCTATGTCATTCCATATTCTTCCACTACCTTTCCGCCACCTCACATCTGCGGACCCCATTTCTTTTCTGCCAAAGCAACCTCCTACCATTACTTTCCCCCAATACAATGTTATGATCTAGAACTCCCACCTCCACGTCAGCAGACCGTTGAGAAATTAATGCCTATTTGTTCCTTTCTTTTTTTCATAATAACAGGTAATCAAGGATTATAGTGCACAGTAACCACAAAAAATCTACCCCGACACCCAGCTAGTGATCCCTGGAATCTCTGTGATCAATTAGCATAACTAGTCACCTGCAACCAATTATCTAGCCTTCAATTTGCATCCAGACATCAGTTTCACCTATTTTTCCTTGGGTATTTCTGAATTCCCTGCTTTTTCCTCTTCTCTCATGGCACCAACAGGAAAATCCAAGGTCTTTGATGATAATCTTATGTTTCCTCCTACTATAGATTTAGATCACCAACCACTAATGGACCAAGACTACAATATTTCTTAAACTAGTTGTGAATTTGACCTCTTCAAGCTTCACAACTAGTTAAAATAGAATTTCTTGGACCAAAGTGATGAACTAAGCCTTTGGGATTCTCTCCTGCCATAGTTCATCTTCCCTCAGACATACCACTTCCCTGAATTTGATTCCTCATGTCAATTCAGGTATATCCCAAGTCAGAGGGAAATTGTGGCCCAAAACAATGATATCCTCTTGACTGTCACTGTAGATTCCATCTCTCAAATGCTTCAATTGCGAAATTTTGACTCTTTGCAACCACTTTCAGTAGATTCCCTCATGGAATTCTACAAAAACCTAACCTTCACACAAAGAGCCAATATTTTTGATATTTTTCTCCCTGAAGATGCCCAATTACCCAAGAAGAATCCCCCATACTTATCCTCTTTGTTCCTTGAGATGACCAAGCAAGTGATTGCAATTATTTCATTCATACTTGGCTATCAATCCGATCAGTAGGTTGATGAGGTCATTGTTGGTTTCTTATCATTTTTAACAACTGGTGAGAAAGCCCCTATTTTCAATTGCAGTGAGTTTATTACAGAAGAAATTCATGATTAGTTCCTCAAGTATTCTACTGAAGGTACTTTTAAATATGCTTTAGTATCGGTTTATTTGTTTCTTTATCATCAAGCAGATAGTTTTTCATTCCCTTTGCAGAAATTAGATGAGCGGGGTAATCCACAGTTAGTAATCCTTTGGACATCCTTGGTGAGGAAAAATTCCATTGGGTACACCTTCTCTAATTATGTTGATCAATTTTTACATGTAGTGTCATGTTTATTAAACCATAATATAGAGCCTAGGATAGGACCAAAGATACAAGGAATTTTGCATCTCAGTGAGCAGACTAAGGTAGGATATTGGCTCTTGTACAAAAATTATACCGAGATCAAATTTTATAGATGTGACTTTCCACCATACATGCTGCCAAAATGTGTTCCTAAGAGGGTCTTCTCACTGGAATATATAAGGCAGATGATTCATATGGATGACCTTCATTTTGTTGTAGAAAAAAAGAAAACTCAGTTTAAAATACAAGCACGGTTTGGAGAATTTATTTGTAACACTAGAGCAGCAGGTAAGGAGGCAGATTTGATCCTTAAGCAGATGAACTTCAAGTTGAGTTTCACTTGGTCATATGACCCTTTTGGCATCATTTATAAGCTAAGGGTGTGTAACAGCCCTAGTGAAAATTCCATGTAAAAATATACATAAATACCACCGATGATGGGACATGTATTCCAAGTTGAATGGTGGGCAGGACATCCTAGTGTGTGTTCATTTGGTTGTTTATGGCAAAGGCAATGGCTAAGGCATTAAACAGGAAAAAAGGTATTTTGGCACAATTATTTATGAAAATAATGGAAATTAGGAGAAAAGGAAGGTGAAATCTCACATTTTTCATGTGAGGAGGAAATTGAAGGAAAATAATGGAAAATGAAGAAAATAGAGGCCTCATTAATAAAAAGGCTTCTGAGGATCAGTTGGCAAGCTTGGTTAGTGTAACCTTTTGTCAGTTTATCTTTGGAGCTCTCTCATTATTCTCTCTCTCTCTCATACTCTTGGACACTTAGAGATTCCTTGGAGCACTTTGGAATTGGAGTAAGAAAGGCAAAGAAGGCAAGAGGAAGCAAAGATCAAGCAGGGAAAGGCAGCATAAAGCAGCTACAACAGGCTTCATTGCAAGTATCAACTTGCATGTGTATTTTCCTTGCTATATTTGGCATGCATGGGATTGCATGTGTTTCTTTTCTACCATGGCATGGGTTTTTCCATGTGTGATAGTATTTTCAGCCTAGCCTTTCCATTTCCTGATAGCTTTGATGAGATGGGTTCTTTCATGTGGTTTGTGGGGGATGGTCGGATTGGATTCAAAGTTTATTGTGATGGATCTCAGAATTGAAAAACACATGGTGGTAGTGGTCCCTGAACCAAACTGAGGATACATGAAGCCACTAGCCTAGTAACTCCTAAACTAGACTGTGGGTTGCGGTAAAGCCAGATTGTGTGCCTCGGTGGGCCTAGGAATCCTTGCTGATGAATGGCGAGAAATACGATAAAGCCAAGAGGTAGATTTTCTCTCTGTTGGGCCTAGTGATTCTGGGATGGAATGCATGGTAAAGCCTAGATATTATGTCTCAGTGTAGGGCCTAGTGATCCTTGGATCAGACAGTGGATGCACAGTAAAGCCTGAGAGACTAGGAGGCACTCAAATTCCTCACATTGTAGGCAGAGAACTCCAGCGGCATCCACATTGATTGGTGTTTTTGATGTGTTCTATGAGTCCCACATACATGCTTGGAATATAGCACAGGGGTGATTGGCTGAAGAGACACTTATCTCAGCCAATATATGGTCGAGTGGAACATGGTAGTCCCATCACCGGTTGCTTCATTACATTTATTAATGAAAAATTCATTCCCTTGATTTTCATGTGCAAATGTACTGATGTATATATGGATTTTGATCGCTCATATGTTTATTGTATTTTTGTTCCTATTATGTTGTTTATATGCACATTTACCCTGGAATGTGTTGTAGAGTGGTATCAAAGCATAGTTCAAACACTTGGACTGGATGGGCTCTATCATGGATGAAATGAAGAACAAAGGTTTAAATTTTAGACCTTTATTTCATATATTTTATAACTTTATTTAATGGAATATTAGAAGTTTAAAATTTGTCCATATTGAAGGTAAATCCCACTGATAATGTGGTCAAAATTACAGATATTAGTTCACAATACTTTAGGAATTATGATCTAAAGAAGATGACCTTCCTAAATGCACCTTTAAACAGGTCATGCTGGAATTTCTGTAATAACTTATCTTCTGTAGGCTTTCAAAAGCTAAAAATTTATCCACAATGAGGGGACATACCATTTATTATGTGGTATAAATTCCAGATATTGGGTCGCAATAGTTTAGGATATATGAGTAGATGGATTTGAGCCTTTTGAATGCTCCTAAAATCAGACACGCCTCAAACAAGTCACGCTAACATTTTTGTTATAAATTTTCTTTTGGGAACTCTCAGGAGCTGAAATATTTTCTACAATGAGGGTAAATCCCACTGATATTGTGATAAAAATTTCATACATTTATTCACTATATTTTAGGAGATATGACCAGTGGAAGTAAAGATTTTTGAATACTCCTCGAATTGTGCACCAAATAGGATTGTGTTGGTATTTTGTTATAACTTTTCATCTATGAAATATCAGAAGTTGAAACTTGAACCATAGTGAGGGAAAATAACATTGACCATATGGTTTAGTTTCCATAACTTGTACTACTACAGTTTAGGATATATGCATTGAATCATTCGCTATATTGGTTTGCATTCAAAGTGTTTGATGAAATGCTTAAATGGTTCAATGATTAATTGCATACAAATTGTTTGATAAAATGCCCCAATGATTATGTATTTTGTGGTTGGAGATAGTAATGATGTGTAATAGTATTCTTGTAGTTGACATATGCTTACTTGTATGCAAATAGTTTGCTATATTAGTTTTCATGTAAAGTGTTTGAAGAAATGCTTACATGCAAATGTAATAGTATAGTAGTTGTTTGAAGAAAATGTAAAAGTATGGTAATTGTTTGAAGAAAATGTTATTTTTTAGATGGGATAGTATTGTAGTATGATAATATGGATGTAGCTAATCTATGCCTATTTTCATGCAAATAATTTGAAGAGTTTCATGTAAGGAATTTTAAAGGTTGCATGTAGGGAATTTGAAAAGTTGCATATAAGGAAATGGAAAAGTGGCATGTTTTTAGTTATTATGTTATGAGTGGAATAAGTGCAATGTTTTGACTTAATCTCATACAAAATGTATGAGAAATAAAAATAAATTTATTTTCAAGTGTGGTTAAATTTAGTAGAGATTTGGAGATCCCATTTCCATAATTAGACATTGGAGATCAGGCCATTATAGTAGCTTCCACCTTCTACCTTAGTGTGGACCATGGATAGTAAGGGGGTATGCACATAGGTTGTTTGAATGCTTGATTAAGTGCGTGATATGTGTGTGTGCTTATGAAACTGTATGAAGGAATGCTCTTGTTCTAATACAGTTGTACTAACACAATATGTGTTGAGACAACTGATATGCACTTACGTGCAAGTGGGTGCTAGTTTTAGTATTATGACTATGATTGCGAGTTGATTGTTGACTATGACATGGTTGTTAGTATTGGTGAAAGCTGATTTCAAATTAATAGACATGATGTCTTGATTCTTGAAACATGTGATTAACTATGTATGGATTATATGTCGCTTACATGTTGATTTTAGGATACCTACTTACATCGTTGTATGTTAGGTTACATTTTGAATATTTTGATTACATGCATCAGTCTCATAGGTTGATTACAAGAACTGATCAACTATGATCGACTACATGCAGTTATGCATATTGGTAGTTGGATTGGCATTACTTATGCATACTGTGAGTTGCATGTGGCAATGTGAACAATGGAGTAATGGTTATTGTCATGCCTGAGGTCATGGTTTGTGTAGTTGATATGGTCATGCATTGATGATTGGACTCTAGCTAGAATGGTGTGTGTATGGTTTTGCACTCATGTGTTATATGTCTATATGCATTTGTTATGCATGTATGGTCTTGGTTATAGTTTGAATAGTAGGTCAAACATGCCTTGTGAATTAATTTTATGCAATTTAGGTCATCATGGTGCTATTGGTATGTTATGATGCTAATGTGTTGAATGAGCTAAAGCAGGAGATGCAGATCATTAAGTGAAGTTTCAACATTGGACCTCAAGGCAAGGACAAGTCATCATACAGGTTTGTGTGTTTGGCATGCAAGTATGTAGGTTAAGGATTGTTATGTGCATTAGGTTATGTACAAACCTTTTGATGTTATGGTTACATTCATGATAGATGTTAGTTGATCAGTGTAGTTATATGCACATGAATAAGATAGTCAAAATGATAGTAACCTGTAGTTGTAGCATTGCTATTGTTGTTTTATATTAGGTAACCTGGTGATTAGGTTATATGTTGTTGATGAGTGTGATATATAGATTATTATTGTTATATGTTATTACCTTGATGATTAGGGTTACTTCATTGATATCTTGTTGTTGTAATTTGGATTTGTCATATGCATGATGGCTATGTCCATTGCATTAAAGATCTTTATGTTATATGTATTGTGCTAACTTGGTTTTGCCTATGTAGATGGTTATGGTTGCAGTATTTAGGTATGAGCCGACATATTTGTGATATGGTGTTGTACTAGTCTAGATTGATCATACATATGTGATTATTATGCATGAATGAAAAATGCTTATGAGCTTATGACATGAACATGTTAGTTAGATATTGTTAAGGATATAATGATTTACATTTGAGTTGATATGTTGTGAATTTGTATCATGTTAACCCAACTTTATTGTGTAGAATGAATATCCTCCCCTTGTTACAGATCCATTTCCGCACATCACTCCCATCTTTTAGATCAGTACATTTAGGGCTTATCAAGCCCTAATTCAATTGCTACATGCCCTAGACAAGTCATCACTTTGAATTCCTCCATCCCTAAGAGTTTCTTGGCCTGAAGCCCTCCAGAAATGCCTCCTTGAGGGACCAGCGTAGCCTTGGACAGGGGTAAGTGCACTTCAATGTAGGTAGGCCCATGTCAAGGTGCTTTTTAGAGCACTTAGTCCCACTTTGACCTGCATTGGGTGAGATTGAGCAAAATCATCATAGGGTTCTAGGAATATTATTATATTCTAGAGCCTTCTAGAATATTCCCACACTTATCATCTCCTATGAGCTCGAAATTGGACAGGGGATGAGTTAAGTAACCTCCTATCCTCTAAACCCTTCCTCCATGGAAACTAACTCTAATTTTGGAAGGCCATTCAATACCCTTATTTATGACCAAACCTCCTCCATTTTCCTATAAATTAAGCACTCATCTAAGTGATCAGGAGCTGGAATTTGAGAATTTGTAAGGAGATATTGTTTTTGTGAGGTTTGAGATTGTAAGCAAGTATTGTTATGTTGTCAGAGTGTTGTGCTTTTGATGTGATGTTGGTTGGAACCCAAGCTAGAGGAGTGACATTGGATCGGACTTCATGGTTGTAACTCTTCCTTCTACTTAATAAAGTTGTTTACACCTTTTCCCATATTCTTGTCTTTATGTATGATGATTATATGTGTAAATTCTTTCGATTCCATTTGCTTATAGTAGATAAATCTCTTGCTTTCATTGGTTTTTGTACTATGTTTATGATTGTAAGTACTTGTCGAGCAGATTAAGTTCGAGAAGGAGCGACGGGAGCCATACAAAGGAGACAAAGGGAAAGTGAAAGATAACAAGTAGGTCCCTTGTCTTATTTATCTTCTATAGAAAAAGGTTAAGTGCTTTAAATATGTTGTTCTAGGTGTAGCTACCCACCTAAGGAAATTGTGTTTATCTTTAGATGCAAAATTCGACATAACAAATTGGCAACTTTGTTGGGGAACGATCATCATTCTGGGTATTTTACCTTCATCCTAGTACACCCTAGTAGACTTTACTTGCTTCCATTGGTCTTGCTTCAGCCTTTTTGAAGAGTGTTTTGGTAAAAATTGTGCTTGTAAGCCCCTAGGATTGCCTCTCTGGCACCAGTGCAGGTTTGGTCAAGAGACAAAGCGCTATAGAGCACCCTTGGCTTGAGGACAGTGCTCTGAAGCACACTATCTTCCATTCAAGTATGTGGTGATCCTCCTTAGGTAAAAAATCTCACCTTTGACTTGATTTTTCCCAAATTTCCTTCTATTTTTGCTTGTTGAAAGATCAATGATGCTTGTGTCGCTGAAATCAATTTGTGTTTCCTTTGCTAGCCCTACTTTGGCCTTAATTATTTATTGTTTCTTAAATGATTTCTTTATCACTATTATTTCATTGTCAAACTTAGTTTATAGTCAATTAATCTTTGTTCAAAAGAAAGTGTCGTAAAAGTCTTCATTTCTTTCGATAAGAACGATCGTAAAGTATTCATTCTTGCAAAAAGATTGATTGATTGTATGTGCATTAGTTTCCTTTTGTTCATTTCAACATTAAGGGAATTGAAAAGAAAAACTTTCATTGTGCATTGAAAAAGTTTGTGTGTGCTCATAGGAATAGTTTAGGGAGATTGCATTAGATGTGTTCTTTGTTCTTTGATTAAAAGAATCTGATTGCTCTATCCCTACTAGCTAAGGTTTTCATTGTTAAAATTGAATGAAAAGAATGCTTATCATATTAGTTGCATTTTAGGAATTTCAAATACATCACATGGTGAACCTTGCAAGGCAAATTCTTAATCAAGATCAACTTAAAATTAACCTCAATTAACCTAATGGGTCATTGTCACCTAACGCAAAACATTTAGAGGTTATAGGCTAGAGACATGTTCTGGCGTAGCAGCTATCGCTAACTTGTCCATGATACATTCCGAGTGTGATACCTCATTCCATGTACATGAGTATATCGTAGCTCATCCACGCACCTTTGGGTATCTAGGGTGGTGTTACAGTACGTAAAGTATAAAGGAATGTTCTCATTGTGCAGTTTCATATTAGACAGCGCTAACACAGATTGGGCCTTCACGTACTTTCGGTATATATGGGAGAACTACACTAGGTTGTTATCCATCCTTAGGTAACCGAGTTGGCCACCTTGTACACTATGATACACCAAACACAGCATTCGGGGAGATTGCCTGCTCGTACTTCTCGATTCACCAAGAGGTATTTTGCAGTTCACAGTTGCTTGGTAATCCTTTTGCCTAGATTATCCCTCTTTTGTTTTTTTATGTTATTTTGATTAAAATAAAATTAATTGACCATGGATAACATCCTCCACACTCACTCCTTAGTAAATCTTAGATTGAGACATATGGCAACAACTACGGAGTCCATCGATCAAGGAATTCCTTTTGATGGGAATCCTAGTGCTTTTCCTCCTTTCGGAAATATTGGTGCTCCTTATATGGCTACATTGTCCCTTCTAGGATTTACCATTAGCTTGCCAGTATGGTTGTTTTCAACCTCCTTGGTTCAAAATGTCATGATTTCTCTGTAACTGAGTACTCCTCCAACTGGACAAAATCAACCTCCAGTTGACCCTTTGCCTTCTTCCTCAGTTTTTTCTTCCTCCCCTTCTTCCTCTTCACCTGGTGAAAGTATTGACACTAGTAATCAGGTGGCTAAGAAGAAGAAGACATGGAAGAAGAAAATTCAGCAAGGGGCAACCAAGCAACCATTGCTTTGAATGCAACTTCTGATGAGAAATCACCTGAAAAGCCTCAGAAAGTTTGATATCCATGCAAAATTTGTACGGGAGACCATCTTCTTTGAAATTCTCCTGATATTCCTTAGATCTTAGAAGAATGGTCTTCTCATTCACATCGTCCTATGTCATCAACTTCTGGAGATCATGTTGGTGACACACAATCAACTAGTGCTAGTAAAGTTCATAGAAATAAGGGTAAAGTTAAGTTTCCTTGTAGGTTATGTGAAGGGAAACACCATATTCACCTTTGTCCCTATCTGGATGAAGCCTGAAAAGTGTGGGATAACCATCATGCTTCTCCACAACGACTTCCATCTGGTTACAGGAGACTTTCCCTTAATCTTCACTAGTTGATAAGCTAACTGACCCAAATCAACCGTCCGTCAAACCCACTCTATCCCATGAGTCTATACCTAACCAATCACAGGCCGAGGAAACAGTTGACTCAATTTCACCTTCAGTTAATCATACCTTTCCCATAGAAAGTGAGTATGGTATCACTCAGGTTCTTTACATTTCTTTATATTCCAATGAGCTTGGGGGAAATCCTCTTGTTCCATCAAGACAGGAGGAAAATCCTCCCGCTCTCATAACTCAAGGGGTTAATTCTCCCATTTCTATGGTACCCACTCCAAGTAGTCTGGTCACTTCCTTCTATTGGAATCGACTGGCAGGATGTTGTCTTCCTTCTTATGTGCCTTTCTAGATCATACCTATTACCTAGAATCTATTGGCTTTTAACAGAGGAACCAGCCAACCATTAGGGATCCTTCCTCAGTTGCCTATTACTTTGGGAGGAAAAATTGTTTATCTCAATGTGATGGTAGTCCTAGGCCCTTTAGATTACAATTTACTTCTTGGGCGCGACTATGTTTATGACATGGGAGCTATTGTTCAACACTATTTCGAGTGATGTGTTTCCCGCATGAAGGCAGAATTGTAACTGTTGACCAGCTTTCATTTCCCGGTCCAAATATGGCTTCCAGTCAACCATCTTCCCTAAATGTTCCTTTTGTCCCAATGGTATCTTCCCTACCACGGGTCAATTATGTGGCAACCCGTTCCATTCCTGCATCAACTAACGATCAATTCTGTGATGTTGTGCATTATGTACTGGGGGCATTAGAACCAGATCTCTCTAATGGGTTCCTTTCTATGTATCCCTTCCATAGCATCGTTCGAACATCTAATGAGAACCTCTTGGAAGTCATGACCTCTTATGGGTCGTGATCAAGGAATATGAGCACAGTTCCTTGTCTTGTGTCAATCTCATTAAAAAATGAAACAAGGAATATGAGGATAGTTCCTTGTCTTGTGTCAACCTCGTTAAAAAATGAAACAAGGAATCTGAGCATAGTTTCTTGTGTTGTGTCAATCTTGTTAAAAAATGAAACAAGGAATATGAGGATAGTTATTTTACTGCGTCAACCTCATTAAAAAATGAAACAGGTCTATGAGGAGAGTTCCTTGTCTCGTGTCAACCTCATTAAAAAATGAAACAAAGGGTATGAGCAGAGTTCCTTGTCTTGTGTCAAGATTGTTAAAAAATGAAACAAGGAATATGAGGATAGTTCTTTCACCATGTCAACCTCATTAAAAAAATGAAACAGGTCCCCTAGAACATAGTTCCTTGTCTTGTGTCAAGCTCGTTAAAAAATGAAACAAGGAATCTAAGCAGAGTTCCTTGTCTTGTGTCAAGCTCATTAAAAAATGAAACAAGGTCCCCTGGAGCAAAGTTCCAATTCGAGTCTTTGATTAGATATGGTAAAATTCCAGTTGATTCTTTCACTTGATCTCATAAATGAACCTTCATTCCATCCACCTGATAGCCATGAGTAGTCTACTTAGGTGAATGCAATGAAGCTTGCAGGGCATGCACCTAGAATCGAGTCATTATGTTAGGGGCATGTAAACCAATCTCAAGAATAGTTTTTCAGTTCAAGCTTGTGTAAAAATGAAACTGAATCCAAGCATAGTTTTTTGTTTCAAGATTGTGTAAACATGAAACTGAATCCAAGCATAGTTCCCTATGGTTCAATCTTGTGTAAAAATGAACCCGTCTCCATTTTGACCCTCGTGATTTCCATTCTATCAGTCTCTTCCATTAGATGAGCCTTGGTTTTTCTCCTTCCATCATCATTATCTGCTTGGCTGATCATATGCTTTCACTTGGTTGTTTTACCCTTTTTTGGAATAGTTGCAATGAGTGGTCTCATTAGCCAGCCTCTTCACATAAATCAACATGTTTTTAGAAGTTCCATCATCACTGGAACCAGTTGCTATCCTAGACACCACTCATTCCTCAAAGTGGATTCCTCTTTAAGCTCTTTTTAGGCTCTCAAAACATGAAAATATTGTTGAGTGCTTGTCATTTTTAGCTCATTAACGGATTGGAAATGACCTCTACTCAGTATAAGTTTAACCCTTTTATGGAATGAGATAGATTATTTACAAAAAAATGAATATGTTGATCAAACATGGTCAATAGGTTCTCTCTTGTATTATTTTACACTTTTTTAGACTTGATAGACAAATCTATGAAAAAGAACTTGTGGAATTTTCTTTTTGTCCCTTTTCAAACTCTCTAAACATGAAAAGGACCGAGTTATCATTGTCTTTAAACTCGTTAAAACATAAAATAGCGACAAACTTCTCCATCATGACAAGACCGAGTTTCACCTTCACTAGACTCGTTAAAATAACACATAGCACTAGACTCACCCGAAGGGTGGAAATATACAACAAGCATATGTTATCCTCCTCAAGCTTGATAAAAAATAAAGAGGTACTAGTCAGAAATGACTAGGAAAAATAGGAAAAGGGTTAAACCACTTTATGGTAGCAGGTCGCTCTTGAACATGACACTTTCACTTCATCACTGTGACTACTTGGGTTGGGTTATCTACTTGATGGTCATCACACCTACAGTCTGTCATACCATCCATTACTTTGGTTTTGGGTCAATGTTTTCAATTCATTTAGTGTGGACGACATGTTTAAGAGAATTCAATCAGTTAAATTTATCCTTTGCAATACTCATAAACCTTCATTTTCCTGACCGCCATTTCTGAACCTTGTGTCGTCAGTCACATTCCATCTCCAAAAATCATTACACTCATTTTGTGTCGTTGATGTGGGATACATCAAAGCCCTCCTGCAACAAGTCGCTTCTTGTCAACATCAACACATTATCCAAGAAGTTGACTTAGAAACACCCTTTCAGTACCTTGAGGCTTGCATACATCAATGGCATGTTTCTCGCTTCCAGCGATAGGTTGGCATCACTGGCCTTTCACCGAAAGGGTTTGTATGGTGTTCGACATCAAAACATTCATTCACACCATGTAGAATGTACTGCAGTACCTTGAGGATCATTATCATATCGGTGATTTCTCTCGCGTATGTTAACGGCTTACATCATTGGTTGGTAATCAGAGGTTGTCTTCCCATATTCGACTTTAGATCACATATTCACATGGTTAGACTCATACTTGAGCGAACGATTGAACGAGATAGAAGACCCCAGATCTAGTTTCACCCATTCAAGTTGTGATTTCAAGAAAGTACCAAATCATCTGTACAATGGCTTTACATTGATGATCATTCGATCATGGGTCTATATCTGTAGATGACTATCTATGTACTTGTAATGAAAGTTTATATGCTGAGCATGGGTATGCCTTCCCTTACCAATTCATGAGAAAAAATCAAAATATCATGATAGTATGTATTGTAATTGATGCAGATCACCATCGGCTTCAGAACCTCCTCATCACATCGTAAAGCATATCACTCGACATTATCATTTTCGACTTCATGCTTTAGGGGACAGCTATTACAGATCCATTTTGGCACATCACTCCCATCATTCAAATCAATACTTTTAGGGCTCATCAAACCCTAATTCAGTTGCTACATGCCCTAGAATAGTCATCACTTTGAATGCCTCCTTCCCTAAGAGTGTCTTGGCCTCAAGCCCTCCAAAAATGCCTCCTTGATGGACCAACGCAACCTTGGACAGGGGTAAGTGTGCTTCAATGCAGGTAGACCCATGTCAGGGTGCTTTTTAGAGCACTTAGGCCCATTTTGACCTGCGCAGGGCGAGATTGAGCGAAATCATCATAGGGTTCTGGGAATATTCTTATCTTCTAGAGCCTTCTAGAATATTCCCACACTTATCATCTCCTATGAGCTCGAAATTGGATAGGGAATGAGTTAAGTAACCTCCTATCCTCTCAAACCTTCCTCTATGGAAACTAACTCTAAGTTTGGAAGGCCATTCAATACTCATTTATGACCAAACCTCCTCCATTTTCCTATAAATTGAGCACTCATCTAAGTGATCAGGGGTTGGACTTTGAGAATTTGTAAGGAGATATTGTTGGTGTGAGGTTTGAGATTGTAAGAAAGTATTGTTATGTTGTCAGAATGTTGTGCTTTCGATGTGATGTTGGTTAGAACCCAAGCTGGAGGAGTGAAATTGGATCGGACTTCATGGTTGTAACTCTTCCTTCTACTTAATAAAGTTGTTTACACCTTTTCCCATATTCTTGTCTTTATGTATGATGTTTATATGTGTAAATGCTTTCGTTTCCATTTGCTTATAGTAGATATATCTCTTGCTTTGATTGGTTTTTGTCCTCTATTTATGATGCAGGTACTTGTCAAGCAGATTAAGTTCGAGAAGGAGCGATGGGAGCCATACAAAGCAGACAAAGGGAAAGCGAGAGATAACAAGTAGGTCCCTTGTCTTATTTATCTTCTATAGAAAAAGGTTAAACGCTTTAAATCTGTTGTTCTAGGTGTAGCTATCCATCTAGGGAAATTGTGTTTATCCGTAGATGCAAAATTCCACATAACACCCCTGATATACATTAAGGTATGAGTTTTCTTATGTCATATATTTGGTGCTTGGTTGTTTGATCATGACGTCTATTTGGTGTTTGAGTTTTGGTGCCTAGTTGATTTATTTAACATGGTATGTTTGCAAGTGGTTGAATGATTGATGAATTGGTTAATATGAGTATGTGTTCAAATGATCTTGTTTTAAGATGATTGCACTAAAATATATGTGTTGAGACAGTTGATATGTACTTGAGTATAGTAGGTGATAGTTGCAGTATTATGACTAATGATTATGAGTAGACTATGGATTATGACATGATCGTTAGTCTTGGTAACGGTTGATTTCAAATTAATATATATGATTATCTTGATATTTTGAACGTGTGGTTGACATGTGTGAGCAATTGCAGGGTAACATGTCGGTATTAGCTTGACAAGGTAGTAGTTTATGTGTTTATATCACTAACAGTCGAGTGGCGTGGCAGTATATAGTAAGACTCAGTTGCAGCTGGGTAAAGGTAAAAGAAAGGAATTAGGAAAGAAAACAGTCGAGTGACGTGGCAGTATACAGTAAGACTTAGTTGCAGCTAGGTAAAGGTAAAAGAAAGAAATTAGGAAAGAAAGCAGTCGAGTGATGTGGCAGTATATAGTAAGACTCTGTTGCAGCAGGGTAAAGGTAAAAGAAAGGAATTAGGAAAGAATTCCTTTGCTATGTTTGGAAACCCTAACTCGAAACGAATGAGTGCTTTACACATAGGAAGTCTTCTTAACATTGATTTTGTCTGACATTATGTGGATATGTGTTATATTCATGAACATGTACTTGAAAGGTATATTAGCTAGTCTTTAGCTACAAGTGGATCTATTAAAGGATTGGAGTTCGTTGAGAGATGGCGTGGATGTGTTCAGTTACAAGCTATGTGATTGGCACAACAATATGAGGTAGTTGGTGTGGTGTTATGTTTATTTATGCACTAACAGTTATGTTTTAATGAAAGCATGATGCAAGGAGTTGCATGGCAAGAGAGGTTGCCATGAAATATTGAAGAAGGCTTGAGTTGAGATTTCCCTGGGAACCATGGGGATTGAGTCATGGTGTTTGTTGTTAGTCTTGTTCTTTGGTATTTTATGAATTGTTGAGCTTGATTTGTGGATTTTTTTATGTCTAGTGTATGGCCATACCACTTTGTTTGCGGCGTCATGATGTTATTGGTTTTTATGGTCTTCTTCTTGTTTGTTTCTTGTCTTGCCTTTTATGTTTTGAATCTTGGGAGGTGGTCGGGAAAGAGGAAAGTTGATGGAAATCAGGAGAGATGTGTTGTACCCAATTGAAGATATAAGACCCATATGAAGCTTTGTGCATTAGTAAGCGCAGCGGAAGGTAAGCCTATGACAACTGGTTGGACTGGTTGGGTCCATTGTCATAAATGGACAGTAGTAGTGCAGACACAAGAAATGTAACCAAAAAAGGTAAAGTAAATGGATCATAGGTGTCATATGCTTTGGTTATGTTGGGAGAAGTTTTTCTCAATTCCTGTGCATAAATAAGGAAGTTCTCTTAACCTAGACCTTATGTTATCTAGTAATTATTTTATGATCGTGATTATGTTGAAGTTTATATATATATACATGTATATGTGTATGTCGTTGTCTGACAGGATCATGATTGTTTTATGCTAACATTTGTATATGTATGTATGTATGTATCCATGTATCTATGTTATTTTCTGACAGGGTTTTCAGGGATCATTCTTCTGAAAGAATCATTGCTTATGCAGGAGAACGAAATGAAGAGGTTACTAGTCTTACGAGGAATCAATTGGGAAGAGTAGTCACGAAAAATACATGAGGTCAGTATCATGTGGATATAATTTGGTATTGTATACTTGTATTATGCCTATGTTTATGTTATGATAGGTAATGTTGAAGGATACATCAGCAAAGTGAAAGCAGTGTGGTCTGTGTCATGCTAGGATAAGCATGGATAAGACACTAGAAACAACATTTCTTGGTAGAGGTGGTGTGGTTTCGGATGTGTGGCATTATTGTTGTACATATACTGTATATGTTGTACATGTTGCATCTATGACGTGTGCACATGCAATGTCGTGTATACATAGTGTGTGTACATGTTTTTTATGCAGTGTTATGTACATGATGGTATAGATAGTGTTGAATGAATGTTGCATATTCAATATTGGGTATAGATGGTGCTATGTACATGTTGGATATGCGGTATTGTGTACATATTTTACAGTGTCCATGATGGATATGTGGTGGTGTGCATATGGTGTTGTGCACATGTTTGATATGTAGTGTTGTGTATAGATGATGCTATAGACATGTTGGATATGCAGTGTTATGTACAAGTGGTGTTGCATGTATGTGGTACATTGGTACAATGTACATATGGTGTGGTGTGCATGATTGTACAAGTGGCACTATGTGCATGTGGTGATGTGTACATGTTGTACAAGTGGCACTATGTGCATGTGGTGCTATGTACATGTCATGCATGTGATGCTACGTACATGTGGTGTCGCGTAAATGTCGTGCATGTGGTACTATGTACATGTGGTATTGTGTACGCATTATACAGTGGTGTAGTGTACATGTGGTGTTGTGTACAAGTTGTGCAGGTGGTGTTGTGTACTTGTGATGTTGTGCATGCATTTTGCAGGTGGTGCTTGGTACATGTGTTACTGGTGTATGTGTGGGATTGAATGCATGTCGTACATACTATGTTGCGGCCATGCAGTACTATGTATGTGCATTGTGTAGTCATGGTATCGTGACATATGCATTCATTGTGTTTCACTCTAGACATGTATTTGTGTTATGTTGTACATTAGGTGTCGGTGCATGTATTGTGTCGTACATTGGATGTAAGTGTATGAGTTGTGTTGTATACTGGGTGTATGTGTATGCATTTTGTGGTGTCGTGTGTTGTGTGCAGATGAATGTATTATGATGTACATTGTGCACAAATACATACATACACTGGGTGTAGGTGTATGTGTTGTATGTCAGGTTTAGGTGCATGTGTTGCATGATGTTGTATGGCATATGTGGTTGTATGTGTATTGCACACTATGCGTACGTGCACCTGTTGGAGGAGAAGGCATTGGGTGTTTTCTAGGTGTGGCAATGAATCCAGTGTGTGTACAGAAAGAACAAAGTCAGAAGTAAGGATTAATGAAAGGATAAGTATCATCATTTTATTTCAATTTTATTATGCATGTGACTTATGACTATGGTATGTGATGATTATATGTGATCTATGATTTTGGTTTATGATGGTTACATGTGATTTATGATTTTGATCTATGATGGTTTTGTTTGAGCTAACCTGATGTGATATCTTTATATATATGTTGATTTGGTCAAATATGCTAGTTTGACTTGTGGTGACAAGAATCGAACAGGATTGCAAATGTACCTTATTGATGAGCTACCAATGAGGTATGATGTGAATTTATTTCAATTTATTTCAAATCTAATGGAAGTTATGTACTTGGTACAGGAATGCATGAAATGCTTGGTTGGGTGATTGAAATTGACTGCAAGAATTAGTAGTAACAACAAAATAAATTGGAACATACAGTAGCATGTTCGTAAAGTATTCAGGAGTAGGGACATTGTGGGACACTGGTACCCAATAGTGTCCATTGATTGCCATGAGCATGTTATAACTGGTATAATGTGTTGAGGCAGGGATATGCCTTGGTTTTTGTATCTTCTGATGTGAGGAAGCCTTGCCAATGGATGGATTACCTGGGATGGGGGTGTTAATAGAACTTGGAAGGTGAGTGACTGCATGAAAGGGATTAACCGGATTGCCTGAGGGACTATGTAGCAGGGAAGGCCAAAGATGGATTTGTTTTGGTCATTAGCATTGCCAGATGGAATCAAACGCACATTGGGAGTATGCCCTTGAACAATGAGTCGGTAACTGTTGTTGAGAGGGAAAGTGGCACAGGATTATAGCATTGGACATTGGATGCAGATTTGACTTTGCAGTGGATTCTGGACTTCCGGGGAAGGAGATGGATCCTGGTATTACTCTGAGGGTGGAGGTCTGACCCTATGGATTCCCTTATTGCTAATTCAGGCATCATATTATTTTATTTGTTGGTTGAGAAAATGTGCATATGTGTATATGTATATGTGGTTATTGTAAATATTGTAATGAGCTATGTTATAAAGCTCCAGAGTGTGGTATGTTGTCAAGTTCTCATGATGTTTTTATTTTGAGTAGGTCTTTCATGGTAAATACTGCAACGTGCTATGTTATAAAAGATCCATGGGCAGTATGTTTTTTTCAGCAATCATGTTCGTTATAGGTGTCATTGAACACTAAAGATGATTTTCTCCCAAAGGGGAGGGTTCTATAACAAGTCGTTTTAAAATTCCATGTAAAAAATATATAAATACCACAGATGATGGGACACGTATTCCAAGCTAAATGGTGGGCAGGACATCGTAGTGTGTGTTCATTTGGTTGTTTATGGCTAAGGAAATTGGCAAAGGCAATGACTAAGTCATTAAAGAGGCAAAAAGGTATTTTGGCACAATTATTTATGAAAATAATGGAAATTAGGAGAAAAGGAAGGTGAAAGGTCACAGGTTGCATGTGAGGAGGAAATTGCAAGAAAATAATGGAAAATGAAGAAAATGGAGGCCTCATTAATAAAAGGGCTTCTAAAGATCAATTGGCAAGCTTGGTCAGTGTAACCATTTGTTAGTTTAGCTTTGGAGCTCTCTCATTATTCTCTCTCTCTCATACTCTTGGACACTTGGAGCTTTCTTGGAGCACTTTGGCATTGGAGAAAGAAAGGCAAAGAAAGCAAGAGGAATCAAAGATCAAGTAGGGAAAGGCAGGATCAAGCAGCTACAATCGACTTCATTGTAGGTATCAACTTGCATGTGTATTTTCCTTGCTAGATTTGGCATGCATGGGATTGCAAGTGTTTATTTTCTACCATGGAATGGGTTTTGCTAGATGGACAGTATTTTCAGCCTAGCCTTACCATTTCCTGATAGCTTTGATGAGATGGGTTCTCTCATGCAGTTTGTGGGGGATGGCCGGATTGGATTTGAAGTCAAGTGGGGTAGATTTCTGAATTGACAAACGCATGGTGGTAGTGGTACCTGAACCAAACTGAGGATGCACGAAGCCACTAGCCCAATGTTAATTTTTGGTATGTTCTATGCTTAAGATCAATATACTTCAATTTTTCTTATTAGCTCAATATTACTATCCATATTAGCAATCACATCAACCTGATAGTAAAATCCATATAAAACATAAACATAAACAATAGAAGAGAAGCCAAGACAAGAGGACAGGAGATGTGGCACTAGCTAGGGACAAACCCCAATGTCGAGAAACCCTTGATCAAATATTCTTTAGTCTTCAATAGTTCAGCAGAGAGAGATAGTAAAAATCTACAAATTAGATATTTTATGATAGCAACATTTAGTCGATCATTCTTTTAATGATGATTGATCTAAGATGCAGCCCTAATAGTCTTCAAACATTCATTAAGAGTATTGTAGCATATCATTTTAGTATATCATCAATCTTGTAGCCCGCCATATAACACTGCTACAACACTCCTATAATTGCTTGTTGCTCCTACAATTCTGGTTAGGGCACAAAATGCAGCCCTTAACCTTTCACACTATTAGCCAACTAAGCCCTTTCAGGGCTATGGTCCACTAAGAAGAGACTCCCCTTTATCCACGTTGCATCCAGTAAGCAACGAACACCTCAAAGCTGCCCTGGAAAAACCTTAGATGCTTACTATGGCTTGCAGCCTAGCAAAGCAGCTAGTTGTAGCTATGGTCTCCTTCAACAGGCCCAAACAAGTCCTAAATAGTAGCATTTCCTTCTTCACAAACTCGACCTAGCTAATTACACTTTCTAGCACCCAAATACATTCAAATTCAGCTTTGTCTTAAACAATTAGTAACCTTGTGACTGCGGCTTCCAAGCATACCTAAACCATGCCCTAGAACAGTAATATTTAACACATTGTCACAGGGATTTCCATGCTGCACTTTGTAGACTCCTTCACGCTGATATATGGATCCTTTATGTTGTGGCTAGGGATCTTTGGGGCTTCCTTTGCAACATATTGAAGATCCCTTAGATAGCAGATAGATCTCTCATCAAACCACAGCTAGATATCTCCTTTCTTTGTGGCTAGATGTCTTCATTGACTGCATATTAGGTGTCTCCTCTAGTCAACGAATTAGGGCCTCCTTTAGATTGTGGATATGAGCATCTCTTCACTGCAGCTTGATATTCTTTAGGACAATAGCTAGCTTTCTACTTGACTGCATATGGGATCCTTTCCTTTTGTTGTGTCTAGGGCTTGTTTTTAGATCTGTGGCTAGATTTCGATCTCCTCTCTAGGACTGCGACTAGATCCCTCTTGACCTCTCTTGCCACCAAACCCAGATGAGTGGAGAGAGATCAAAAGAGATGTGTGTGACAAATGAATTGAGGCCTCCTCTCTTTAAAGGCAACGTTGAGGTTGATCTGGGGTAATTTGTTTGTTGGTAAACCTTGAAAAATTTCAAATAATACAAATAAATTCATATCTCCATAAATACATGTCGGAATCAGATGATCTCATACACCTCTCAAAGAGAGGAATCAAAGAAAAA
>APFE030905892.1:53647-64722 GCA_000404065.3 Pinus taeda | reverse complement strand
TACAAGAAGAGGAGATTTCAAATTTTTGAGTTTTGGGCCGAGAGTTTGCAGAGCAGATCTGAAAATTTTTGTACAAAATTTTCAGAAATAAATAGCAGATTTGGATTCCTTGTGGAAAAATACCCAAAATCCAAAAAAAAATCGGCTGAATCGAAGTTTGAATGAGGGAGATATCGTTGATTTAAAATCAGCTCTTTTTCTAGAAAATTTCATGACGGCGGGAAAGTGGAAATAGATTGGTGTGCTAGCTAAGAACTTGTATGCACTTGAGGTACAACATGCATGAAAAGCCTTGAGGAGCAAGGAAAAGGTTAGAGACTTGGTGGTTGAGAGGGAGAGTATATTACCTCTCAACATGCAGCACCAGAAGAAATCTTAGACAATTGTCGAGGAGCCACGATTGGTGCAGCAGTTTCAGGAGGTTGTGGAGCAGCCACAATAGGGGAAGTTGAGAGGAGATCAAGCAGAGACATATACTCATGCAGAGACCTCCAGTAGGGGGAAACTTCGAGCTAGGTGGGCAGAGGGATCACATGCAACCATACCTCTAGGTAGGAGGTGGGGCAATGTAGAGTGATCGTCCAAAGGAAGAGGGGCAGGATCCTTTAGGTACCCAACCTCTTGGATGAGACCTTGCTACTGGAGCCTCGATACAGAGTAGCAGGAACTGACTGATTGTGTAGAGATAGATGTGGATGGATCAGCAGAGAGAGTGACAGTGCAGGGAATCCCAGGATAGCGCATAGCTAGTAGGTTGCAGCAATGCGAGAGGCACAAGTATTTTGCATAGTGCTAGGTGGCACAGAGAGTTGTGCAATGGTGTGAGATGCATGGAGATGTTGCAGTAGCATAGATGTTAGAGAGGGAGCACTTGTCAGCAACAGGTAGAGCTTCAGCATCAGAGTATGTTCCTAGCCCAACAGAGTGGTTAGTTGGGAGTATTTTTGTTCCAAGTGTTGTTAGAGCAAGTGGACTTTGTAGATGTATTGCATGCAGAACATTCCAGAGTTACAGTATCAAGTTTGAGAGGAAGCCTTTCTTGTTGAGAGGGAGTGTTGAAAAATGTGCAACAAGAAATGCTAAATTTAGAAAGTGCTAAAAATAGATCTGCTAAAAATATCAGTTTGGCCAATGAGCATTTTGACCACCTTGGGTGAGAGGTGAAACTGGGAAAAATAGAAACTTCTAAAAATAGCATTTCTGGGTCCCTTCCTATTTTTAATAGTCCCTGGTCTAACTATAGGAAGTAAAAACGAATTTGGTCTTAACAACAGTTTAAAATATTAATTAATTAATCTCCATGAGTTAATTAGTTAAGGAAAAACAAACTTGAAGTCTATGTGAGGACATGCAACAGTTTATCTATTAATTGATGAATTTATCCATCAGTTAAAGAGATAAGGATGAGTTGTAATTAATTGGCTCAGTTAACTGAGTCAAGTCCAGTCATATTAATTTAACAAGTTGTTAAATTAATGAGATTCAATTTGTTAATGCTTGCATGCATATAACAATTGGTATTTTCATATAACTAAATATTATAGCTTAAATAACTCATGCATGTCAGTTCAAACAGAGACCTGGTTGAGATCAGAGAAGGGACAATGTACTGTCAATTGGATGAATATTTTTCCTATAATGGAAGCTCATCCATGGTGAGGATTTATCTCCTTCAGGTTTTTGCAGTTATTTCAAAGGTCAGTGTTGTGTATGAGGTGAGAATCACACAGGTTGCAGCTGGAGGACCAAGGAAAACTTTGCATAGAAATAGGAGGCTTGGAGGGCATAGGAGAAGGTTTGTGAGAAGCCTTTGACTGTCTATGAGCAGCAGAGGGATTGTACTGAGAGTTAGATAGCTTCCAAGCTAAGGCTTTGTGTAATCTGGACATATTTCCACTTGTATGATAATACAGAGATGGGGTTTTAGGCTGGTGCTTTCCCCGGGTAAATTCTTGTGTGTTATGTGTGATTGATTCCTTCTTATCAATTATATGTGTTCTTATTGATGTTGCTCATGGTTGATTAAGCTTCCGCTAAATTGTTTGTAGAAGTAAATCAAGTGTTTTGCTTTAGTACATCGCATTACCAGGTTGACCTATAGGTGGGAAATTTCTACACGGTATCAGAGCTAGCTGATTTGTAGAAAAAGTTCTACAAATTTCTACATGGTATTAGAGCTAGCTGATTTGTAGAAAAAGTTCTACATGGTATCAAAGCTAGCTGATTTGTAGGAAAAAATATACAAAATTCTACAGGGGTGATTGGCTAAAGAGAGACCTGGCTCGGCCAATCTATGGTTAGGTGGAATGTGGTAGTCCCATCATGGTTGGTTCATTGCATTTATTAGTGAAAAAATCATTCCCTTGTTTTTCATGTATAAATGTACAGTGTGTATATGGATTTTGATGGTTGATATGTTTATTGTATTTATGTTTCTATTATGTTTTTTATATGCACATTTACCCCAGAGGGTGTTATAGGGTGGAGCAGGAAACAACTCCCTACACTCACACTCCTAGACCAGAGATAGAGAAGTTCATGAATCAAAGTCAGTGGGAGGAGAATACACTATAGGAAGTAGAAGAATAGGTCATATCTATGACTACCTCACATACTCTAGTACCTCAAGAAAAAAGAGACAAGAGAGAAAGGGAGGAGGATTCCCCTTAAGTGACAAATATTGGAGTCAAAGAATTTCTTATATACAAAAAGAAGCATAAGACAAGTTCTCAACCAGTTTTTCAGCAGGAGGATGAGGGGCAGGCCACCAGAGTCCTGACAGGCCATCATTCTTCTACAAGAGGAGAAGCTATCTTCACAAGATCTCTCACTTCCTCAGCTTCCCAAGATCCCCCAGATACAGCTCAGTCATCATAATTGGTTCAGGACCAGGATGAACCAAATATTTTTGCAAAATTAAGAGAACTTAAGCAGAAGAATGAGCATCTCGAGGCCTCCACATACACCCAATTTTGGAAGCAAACAACCTCTACACAACACAGGCTTCTTTCATACTCAAGCACAGATTCCATTTCTGAAGACTCCAGCTGATTACAAGAAATATGTTTTCTCTTTTGATGTTGAGCATATGCACCCCATTGACCAAATAGACATGCATAAACACACTGGAGAAATGTTGTACTCTACCTTGACCAACATTGCCATCACATATTCTAAGTTGCAGGCCTCACTCAGTAACATACAGTCACAATTGAAGCTTGAAAAGATTTCATCTTTGGCTAAGGACACTGAGACCAAATCATTGGAGGACCTGGTAATTAAACTGGGGTATGACCCCAAGAATGTAAAAGAAGCTAAAGAAATATTGAGAAGGAAATATGTAGACATAGCAGCATTGAGGAAACAAATCAAGCTTCCCTCCACTGAGGATCCCCAAGCTAAGAAAGTTGGGGAGCTTGAGAAAGAGAAAGAGAACATGTTCAAGATGATAATTCAAAAAAGTAACCATATTAAGGATATGGAAGTGGATATGCAAAGACTGCTCAAAGAAAAAGAGTAGTCAGCACAGCTAGCCATAGTGTTATAGACATATTTGGGCACTTCAACCCCAAACTTATATGTCAATAAACTAGGGCTCTTCAACCCCTAAAAGAGTTGTTTTATACCCTAAAAGAACATGGTCATATGATTACATCATTCCCCAAAAGTTCCACCTGAGAAACCATCCAGAAATGGCCTAAACTGAACCATACTAACTACTCCACTGGCAAGGTGCGATGCATACTGAGTATTACACTATCCAGGTGTGATGCATACTATTTGGGACTTCTATAGGGTGTGATGGGCGACGATGGACAAATTTCCAAGACAGTTTTCTAGGTGGTTGCTCATGGAATCTTCTAGAAACTTCTTCTATGACACTTGCCTTTCTGAATTCGCCTAGGGATGAGTAAGAGATCCAAAAAATCTCCAAGTGGAATGACACTAATCAAAACCCCAGAGATGACTCACACCCTTGCACACATCTATAAATGGATCCCTCATCTAAGAGACCCAGAGGCTGGAATACTATGAATTGCAAGGAAGTGTTGATAGTTTGTATTTGAGTAAAAGAGAATTGTATTGTTGGTGTGATCTTGTTATTTCATGAGGTGAAGAGGGATTGATGATGCGAGGATGATGCTAGATCAGACAACTGGGTTGTAATTCTCCCTTCAATTTAATAAAGTTCTTCAAGTTTACTTCCATATGATTGTGCAATTGTGATGCTATTGTATTTTCATTATACATGTGATTTTGTAGTGTTTATGTTATAATAGATCAAGATGCTTTAGAGGTGAACTTAGATTCCCTATCTGATATTATCTTCTTGGGTACATCGTGCAATATCACTATTTTATTTATAAAAAATTGAGAAATATCACTTTCCTTATTAGTGGATTTAATAACTACAAAATGAGCTACCTTTCTCAACTTATCTATCACCACCATTATCGCATCACACTGCCTATATGTTCTTGGTATTCCAATAAGGAATTCCATTGATATGAATTTCCATTTCCACTCAAGAATGGGGATTAGTTGTAGCAATACCACTGGATTTATATATTCTACATTTACTTGTTGTCACTCTAAGAACTTGGATATGTATTATGCCACATCATTCTTCATGTTAGCCATTAGTACCTTCATTTCATGGCTATTATCATTTCTAATAACTAGGATGACCAAAATACAACCTTTTATGAAATTCATCCAAGATGAGCTTCTTCAAGTCACCCATACAAGGAATATACCACCTTCATTTTCACTTTGGAAGTAAATTATCTGTAAGGAAGTAGCTCTTACTCAATGCCCCTTCTAGCTCTTGCTGCAAGCATTCTTTCATTTTCTGGTAGTGTTCGTTCCCTTGTACTACGTCCTTAATCTTTTCTTGGATGTCCACTTCACAGGAAATTATAACTTCCACTTGAGCTATCTATATCCTTCTATAGAGTGCATCTACTACTTGTTCTCCTTTCCTTTGATGTACCATATTTCAAAATAAAACTCACCAATCAAGGCTATTCATATAGCTTGTCTTTCATTCAAGTTGGGATGATCAATAATATACCTCAACCCTCCATGACTTGACATCGATACAATTTTTCTTTCGAGGAGGTAAGGCCTCCACATTTTTAGTGCATGCACTATAACTGATAATTCCATATCATGGGTGACATAATTGTGCTCATGCTCATTCAAATTTCTTGACTCATAGCATACAACTTTCCCTTCTTGCATCCAGACTCCACCAAGCACTTCCTTGTAGGAATCTGTGTACACTACATAATATTTCTCTAGGTGTACTATCCTTAATAGTGGTGCATGTGTGAGGAAATATTTCCATTGCTCAAATTTGGCTTCGCATTTTTGTTTGCAATGGAATTTAATATTTTTCTTTTGTAGTTTTTTGATTGTATGTCCAATCTTTGAGAAGTTGTAGAAGAACCTCTCATAATAACCGGCCAATCCCATGAAGAATCTTACTTCAGTCACGTTCTGAGGAGTAGGTCACTCCATAATAGCTTTAATATTCTGTAAATCTACTACCACTCGGAGAAAATATGCCCCAAATACTGAACTTTGGACTGGAAAAATTCAAACTTGTTGATTTTGGTGTAGGTCTTGTGCTCCCTCAGCAATTTCAATACCGTTGATAAATGTTTTTCATGTTCCTCCTTTTTTTTTAATAAACCAAGATGTCATCGACAAAAACCAATACAAACTTCTAAGATATCCCCCATAGGAATATCTCAAAACCCTCACTAAAACTTCTAAGTTTGTCTTAGTTTTTCACCGAGGTATTTCGTCAAATAGTTTTCACGCATATGGTTGTAGGTGCATTTATTTTATATTTAATTTAAAATAAGTGTGTATAGTGCCAAATACAAGCTAGGAAGATACTCAAAACAATAATATTCAATTTATATTAAACTCAAAAAACTAACATGCCATGGATAATGACTTGTAATAGCAATAGGACTGTGATTTTCCTCTGAAAAGATATAGAAGATTATCATAAAATAAGGGATTCCTTCAATAGTGACAACCACACAAGTCTATCCTTCAAATCTGGTGTGCATACTTGAGAAATTTACTCCTTGTATGCAAAAATCCAACTTGGTCTTTGAAGGTACATAACTCATCCCCCACACAATGAGAAACTCAACCCCTTTTGACGAGATGATCAAATTCGAACAAAGTTATAAATTAAACCATAATATTAGTCAACCCTTAGAGAATGTCAATAATCAACTTGGCCAACAAAGTGGAACTTGGCCCCTCAATAATGCCTCTGAAATATAAACAACTCAACATGTGTTAAATGGAAAATATGCCCAAAAATGTAAGGACTCTTGGCTAGTAAAGAAGAGAGATTTCAACCATCCATTAACAACAGATAAATTTGACCCAAAACTCTAGTAAGAAAAAAAATGATAAATTTTCCCAAGTGTAGCTCAAAACCCAACCCCTACTTTTATCAAAATCGGCCTCCTCATATCAACTTGTCTCCTTGGGTAAAAGGCCTCACAAATTAGGAATAAACTTGACCTGTTGCAGAGAATAGAGAATACCAAAGATCAGGTTATAAAATCAACTGATAACACCTTTAAACTTACTTGATTTCTACTAATGCTCTCTTCTCTGTAAAAAATGAATGCACAATGTCATAATATGAGTGATCGCACTCCAATACTAGTTAGGGTGTATAGTTTCAACACCGAAACTAACAACCAGAATGAGGGTTTCCGAAAACCCTAGTGTCTTTATTAACTTTACATCGTTCTATGCCATTACAATCACCTTAGCACAATTATTTTATTCAATTAGCAATAAAATTTAGTCTTCCAATGATAAATAGAAATTATAGATAGAAAATAAATGAAATATACAATAGAAGGCAATCAAGAGAAATAACAAGAGACACAAAATTTGGTTAAAGAACAGGGAAAAACTCCACAAGAGGGAAAACCCTTTCAAATTATTCTTCTTGTTAGATTGTCATAAAATGTTTAACAAAGATATTACAATGTTCCAATTCATCAACTAAGAGTCAAAGGTCAACAACTTTAACTTTCCAACAAATTAATATTCAAAATCCAAGGGATGAGCTCAAAAGTCAAATTTGGTGAAGCTATCAAATCTAGTCAAAGTCAATAATAGTGAAAGATGCCCTAACTAGTCCACAAGTCAATTGTCACATAGCCTCCAAATGAGCTTGGTGAACGGTAAAAATATTCAACCTTCCAAGCAGGTCAAACCTTAGTCAAAACAATCCCAAACAACTTAGTCAAACTTGGTCAATAGAGAGAGAAAGATTGATATCTGTGCCAAAGAGTGCTACCTCCAAGAATAGATCCAAAACTAAAGTCAAGCCAAGTCAAAGCATGCCCAAACACCCCAAAAATCAACACTAGTCAGAGATGGTCAAAGATAGATTTTGGTTCTTTTTAAATTCTCTATCTCCTACACACACATGTGAAAAGAAGATCTACAATTTCATACTTGTACGAACCTCGAAGAGAATAAGAAGATGTGTGAGGTGTGTGTCCAAATGAGGTAGCCTTGACTTGTATTTATATGCTTCTTTGGAGACACAATTTGTCTTTAAATTCGACCTGTACTTTTGTACACATGTGGGTTTTCACATTAAAAATATAATTTTCCTTGACCAAATTAAATTTTTCCTAAGGGAAAAGAGGGTATTCTTTAGATGAGGAATGTTTTCCAAAGGAGGGAATCTGTCCCTAAGCTGTCAAATTAAGACTCTTTCTCAAGATATCTCCAATATCTATTTTTCAAGTCATCAAATGACATAATGAGGGGAAACCCCTCACCTCCCTTTTTTATAAATCACTTGACCCTTTTATCACCTTTTTACCATTTATTTTAATAAAGTCATTTTAGTGGGTTTTCTCACTTTATAATTAAAAAGTGACTTTTCCTTAGCCTAGGACCCATGTCATCTTTTTCCCTAGATAGCTTTTATAATGTTTTCTTCTAGGTGAATGGTGCTCCCTTGATTAATTTTCTCATCCTAGCCTACAAGAACTTAACTAGGCTAGTAGAATCTTCCCCTTATGTCTCCTATGTGGATGGAGACATTACAATCCTCCCTGCCTAAGATTTATTTTCTTCAAGCAACTTCAATCTAGGATTTTGGAGCACATGTTCTCCTTCCCATGTGGCATCTTTGATAGATAAATTATTTCATTCAACCAAGCACTCTTTAATGGTTATGCTCCTTATATTTCATTCCATTACCTCCAAAATTTCTTCCAGAACTAGAATCAACTTCCCTTCTTCACCCATTGGTGAAATATTAGTAGAGGTGATGACATAGTGCCCTAGGGATTTTTTGAGGCATGAAACATGGAAATAATTATATATCTTATACCTTTATAAAGGATTTATCTCATAGGCCCCTCTCCTATACGCCTCAAAATCCTATAGGGTCCATAAAATATGGGTTTCAATTTTTGTGCCCCCTTCATTTTAAGTTATGATGACGGGTAGGGTTGCAGAAGAAGATACACTAGGTCCCCTACCTCAAAGATACACTCCATATGATTCCTCTTTTCACAAATTTCTATTGATTTTGAGCATTTGCAAGTTATCTTTGAGGAGTCACAATATGTCCTGGCTCTCCTTAATCTAGTCCTTAACTTCAGGTTCCCTGTTATCTCCAAACACCTTTACTATAAAAATTGGCCCATCATACCCATGCAAGGCTTTGAAGGGTGTCATCCTAATCAACATGTGATAAGTGATGTTATAACAATGATTTCCTGTGTGTAACCACTTTATCCAAGCTTCCTGTTGGCCTGACACATAATTTCTTTGATAACCCTCCATCCATTTGTTGACTATCTCAGTCTACCCATTTATCTGTGGGTGGTACTCTGGAAAGTGAATTAGCTACCACATTATTATTTCCCTTAACATACTCAATCTAGAAATAATATTCTCAGAGTTTACTAATTTTCTTATGTTGACACTCACTCAACTCTTTCTTCTCCATGAGGAACCTTAAGCAGTTATGATTTATCTTTACCTTAAATGTGTTCCCCGTTAAGTACTGTCTGAATTTGGCCAATGCATGCATGATGTCCAACATCTCCTTATCGTATATCGAGTAATGCTACTCCTATTCCTTGAGTTTTTGGCTCTCAAAAGCAATGGGATGGTTATTCTACATTAACATGGCTCTTATCCCTGTCCCCGAAGCATCACACTCAAGCATGAATGGTTGAGTGAAGTTTGGTAAAGCTAGCACAAGACATGAACTCGTCACTTGTTTCATCCTCCCAAAGGTCATCTGTGCCTCATATTTCCAATTGAAATATCCCTTCTTAATGAGGTATGTAAGAGGTGTCGTTAGTTGTGAGAACTCCTTAATAAAGTTCCTGTAATAGATGTAGAGGCCTGGAAATATATTTAACTATGTCACATTCTTGGGGTTAGGCCACTAGATGATTACCTTGATTTTATCCTGGTGTGCCTAAACCCTGTCTCCCCTGATCACATGCCTAAATAAAGAATTTCAGTCATACCAAACTCACATTTGGACATTTTTGAATAGAGGTAATTTTCTTCTAAAATTCTCAACACCTCGTCCAAGTGCCTAAGATGACCTTCCCTAGTCTTGCTATAAATGAGTATGTCATCAAAGAAAACCAACAAAAAATTATGTAATTGTTTATCAAACACATGGTTCGTGTAAGACTGAAATATATTGGGGGCATTGATTAGCCCAAATGGAATAACTAGAAACTCATGGTGCTTGTAATGGCACTAGAAAGTAGCCTTTGGGATGTCCTACTCCCAAGCTCTGATATGGTGCTAGCTTGATCAAAGATCTATCTTCAAACATTTTTTTTTTTGTAAGCTTGGTAGGACTCTCTAATTTTCATGTCCATTACATACCCTGCTATGGGGGAAGGGTAGCCCAAGATTTGAACCCAAGACTTCCGGTTTGGTGAGACTTCATTTCCACGGCTGCTGCCGCTTGAACTACCCCATGCAGACTTCTTCAAACAATATTTTTATCCCTTCAAATCATCCATAATTTAGCTCATCAATCCTCAAAATCAGATATCTATTCTTTATTGTTTTCTTGTTAAGTGCATGGTAATCGATACACATCCACAAGGTAGCATATTTCTTCTTGGCCAACACAACCAAAGAAGAAAAGGGACGATCTAGGTAGATATTGGTGGCCACCCACCTATTCCACTTGGACCACCACCATTGTTTCTTTCATTGGTTCAGTTTCCTTATTTGTAACACAATTTACTATTTTTGGCAGTTTTTTAAGTCCTAAACTTCCGGAGTAGTTTTGAGGCCCTAAACGATGTTTTTGGGAAAACCGGGAGCAACATGGCTAATAAATTAATGTTTCTCACTCAAAAGTTGTAGTCCTCAGATAGATATTTATCACGAGGTATTGTGCACGTTAAACGGAGATCGTATGCCAAAGTTACGACCTTGGGAAGTTGATGTACCAATTTACCCAAATGGGGCCCATAGTTTGGCGCTTCATCTCCTAGGGTTAGGTTTTTGGATGTTTATGGTTTTCCATTGTTTCTCAATAATAAATAGGCCTTGTAGCCTCATTGTAACATGGTTCAGAGGCATGTAGTCGCCACATCTCTTCTCATAGATAAGCTACCATCGCCCGAGCAAGTCTTATTTCCATTCTATTCGTAAGCATATTTCAATATATGATATTAATGAAATGAAGTGTTATTTCTGTGGCATCTTTGTATTTATGGTTATCTCTATAATATGTTGCATTCCTATTTAAATCTGGATGAGTGGTATCAGAGCAGTCTGCTCTTTCTCTGTTTTTCTTTGCATGTCCCTAATGAGGTCAGGCTATAAGGAGTTAGGGCTTGAACTAGTCGAACCTTTTGATGAGCCCCAAAAATGGATAATTATATGGGCTCATTTAGCCTCCTAATTTGACTTAATCCACCATTTTCATTATTTTATTGCATGTTTTTTATTATATTTATGCTAATAGAGTGAATTGGGTTAGTCATTATGCCAACAAGTCTAATGTGTGCTTT
>APFE030905892.1:25885-53627 GCA_000404065.3 Pinus taeda | reverse complement strand
TTTGGAGACAAAATCAAAGGTTTAAATGAGCACTTGGCAGCCAAATTCGTGGAGAGGATTTTTAGGAAGGTGTCCCTTCATTTATGGGCCCTTACCTCGAATTCTCCACCATCAGCTCGGAGTTCAAGGGCCACCAAATCGATTATCACAAGGGCAGCCAAGCAAGTCAAGTAGGACTGCTGTTAACTGCAAGTTTTGGATAACCGAGTCCCTAAAGTTTAGGAGGACTGTTGGGGTCCTCAATTTGTATAAATAAGAAGGCTTAGGGCCTCATTTCAGTTAGTCACTTTGTAGGCAGAAGTTAGCTAGTTTGTAGTTCGTTTTTAGTCCCTTTTTAGGTAGTAGTTTAGCTTTGCATTTCAACACATTTTCAAGTTTTCCTTGTGGACAGTTTTTGGAATGTAACTATTATTTTGATCAATAAAGATGAATCCAGCTTTGCATCAGCTCTAATCTATCTTAGGAGGCTGTAGCTCTTAGGGTTGGGCCCATCTCAAGTGCCCAGTACCTCCTTTGTTTACTTTCATGTGTCTTTGCTGCATTCTTAGAATAAAATCTGCTATTTAGATTTAAATCTTGTTTTGTTATTTAGGTTGCTTTTGATGATTAAAAAGGATTTTCATGTTCAGATTCATTTGATAAGTTAATAACAGAGAAGATCTTTAGAAAAAGGCTCAAGCACCTCTGATCTCACCTCTCTCTCAGTGGGATCGTGAGCTGGGACAAAGGTGACATTGCTGCCAACAAAAACGTTGTTTTGCTTTGTCATGCAATCCTTAGTGTTGGAATTCTCATTTGCAGACGCTGATATTAGTTGTGTTTAAATGGTTTAGTTTATGATTTCTTAGTTACATAGTTATTTCACGTATTTCATTTCGAATAAACTTTCGTTCATTTCCTTTTGCTGTTACTTAGGTCAGATTAGAGTGAAGTAACTAGGTCATAGGTTTTCTAAGTGTTTGTTTGTTCAGTTTGAAAAATAACTTGCAGAGCGCCTATCATACTTCTCCATTCGCCCATAATCCATCCAAACTACCTACTTCATCCTCCATTTTAGATCCTTACCTTACCTTTGCCACGTTCCCTCACGTTGACCTACTTTCCATATTATTGTGTAGCATTGCCTTATCTCTCCTTGAACAAATCCAACTGTCCTTATCACTCTTCAGCTCCATTCCCCAAGGCCTGGACCTCCTCACACCATTATCTCACCTCCATACCCACTCCTTCATCTTTCTCCCTCCATCCATCCTCCAAAATCCCATTTCTGAACATCCTGCAGAAAATTACAGACATCTTGTAGAAATTCCAGAACATCCTGTAGAACCCCTGCAGACTTCCTGTAGAAGATCACGAAAGCGATTTCTTGAGATCTTATCACTGTGAAACTCTCTGGAAGGGTGCTAGGGACCCCTTAGGCCCTCTTTGAACCTTCCCAACCTCCTGCAAGCATTTCCTCTCGTCGATCCACCTCTGCACAGTCAAAAACAGTTAAAGCACATGCACAATAAGTCTACCAACTTACTCAAAAATACAAAAAGATGTTTTCAGATTTCACTTCAAAAGTAGCTTAGTCACATGAATTTTACCTTTCTAAGAGTCAATGGCATTCCTTTCAGTAGCTTGCATCCTCTTTTTTGCATAAGTAGGGCTAGCTGGTAAAATTAGGGTTTACTAGGGTTTGCGTTTCCTTTCAGCTTTTCAGTTTCCTTCTGCAAGTAGAATAGCTTCTTTTGAGTTAGCATTCGTCCATCATTTAAAAAGCTTCTTCTCAGAGCTCATAGAAGTTGGCTTAAGCCCCTAGCAGACTTGTGCCAGCTGACCAAGTGACAGTTGCGGAAAGAGCTAGTACTTGTGCATACAGCACCGTCGCTTCCAAGTTTGTTACGAACTACCGGGTTGATAAAATTAAAGAAGGGAGTCCCAGGAGTTGCAGCATTATTGCTGCAATACTGGGGCCCACCACCTTTGCAAGGCCAGCCTCGCAAATCCTGACAACCTCTGATGGTGGATGAAAATAAAGATGAGGGGGTAGGAGATCCTATCAAAATATTGCTCGAAGAAGCCCTCGAGTGACAAAGGAACATGATGATGCACAACCTTTCCCAGATCCTTCAATGGTTACCTAAGGGTGATGCATCTACTTCTGGCAGCTACTCTGGAAGCACCACAACCTTTAAGGTACAAGTTAACTTTGACATTCCCATATTTGAGGGTCAAATAGATGCAAACGTTGTAGATAAATGGTTAAATTTGCTAAAAGGATATTTTTTCGTTCATGATTTTTCTAGCTGGGAAAAGATCACTTTTTCACTTCTCAAAGCAGCCCCCCACGTCAAGGGCTAGTGGGAAACCTATTGTGAGGAGAAGGATGAAAGTAAGAACTCACTATTTTAAGCCGCACCTACTTGGAACTCATTCCGGGATGCTATCAAGGAGCAGTGCTACCCTGTTAGGAGCTATGAGGATAAATACATAAAGTGGACAACACTGTGACAGGGAAGGGACCAAGATGTGCTAGAGTTTACCAATGTTTTTCATACCCTTCACACAAAGTTGGGTATTAAGGATTTTGAGAAGCATTTGGTTCTCAAGTATTGCAACTTTCTACACAGGTACATCCAAGATGATATGGAGTTCCTGGACATCTCCTTGCTCGACACAACATACCGATATGCCATCAAGATCGAGCAAAAGTTTAAACAGAAGATGCAAGACTTTGGATCTGCGAATCCGAAGCAAGGGAAAGGTTCCCCCAAACTGTAGAACAAAGGACAAAGCCAAGGCGGGGTGGCCTAAGACACTCCACCAAAGTTTTAAATAAATAACAACACCGCGAAATCGAAGAAGGACACCGGAAAGTGGTGTGAGTTCCATAAGAGTTCCACTCACAACACAAGTGAGTGTTGGGCCAAGCAGTCACTGGAGGCTAAGCTAAAGGCTTTAGAATCATATGCATGTTTTGACTTTGAGTCAGAACTCGATAAGGGGAATGAAAAAGGGAAGAAGATTATTGATGCGGATCCCAATGCCACCATTGCCACCATGGAGATCTAGAAGGAGGAACCTGAAGATCCAGAGGAGGAGGAGCGCCTCTTCCACTACCAGATGTGGGTAAAGAGTTCCCTACTACAGTTCATTATCGACAGTAGGAGTTAAAAGAACCTCATTTCGGCAGAGGTTGTGAAGTGGCTAGGCTTACCGACCACAACACATCCAAAACCGTACACCATCGGGTGGCCTCACCAAGGACGGGATCTTTGTGTGAGTCAGCAGTGCTACCTTCCATACAGCATCAAGCCCTTCATGGATGAGGTATTATGTGATGTTGTTCTCCTTGATGTTTGTGATGTATTATTAGGCCAACCATACTTATGGAAGTGACATGCTGTGTATGAGTCAAGGCCTCATGTTGTTATTGTTAATTTGGGAAATAAACTATACAGGATAGCAGAGGTAGCACCACCTACCGCCATCTCTTTGGTTACTGCAAAATAATGCAGTAAGCTCATTTCCAAAACCAAGAAATTCATTTTCCTGATGATACGCCCTCAAGGAAAGAGGAAGGTGATGGCCATGAACTCAAGACAAGGCCCCTCTGCATGAAAACAATAGATGGACAAGGTTGTGGAGGAGTACGAGGACATCTTCACCTCCCCCGTAGGGGTGCCTCTGCAATGCCAGGTCAAGCACTCCATCGATCTGACCCCAGGTGTGCTACTAGCCAATGGACCAATCTATCGGTGCTCCTTTATGGAGAATGACAAAATCAAGAGGAAGATTCAGGAGCTGTTGCACAAAGGTCACATCCAGCCAAGTTCATTTCCCTGCGGGAGCCCGATCGTGTTGGTACAGAAGAAGGATGGGACTTGGAGACTCTGTATTGACTAACGGGAACTGAACAAGATCACTTTCCAGAATAGGTACCCGATCCCACGGATTGATGACCTTCTGGACCAACTGAAGGAGCCAAAATATTTCAGAAAGATCTACTTGAAATCAAGATATCACCAAGTACCAATCAAACCCTTCGATGTGTGGAAGACTGCCTTCAAAGCCATGGAGGGCCTATTTGAATGGTTGGTTATGCCTTTTGGGTTGATGAATGATCCTGCAACCTTCATGGGGC
The DNA here is from genome assembly GCA_000404065.3 of Pinus taeda. Lineage (NCBI taxonomy): Eukaryota > Viridiplantae > Streptophyta > Pinopsida > Pinales > Pinaceae > Pinus > Pinus taeda. The sequence goes on along the minus strand of APFE030905892.1, from coordinate 49,498 downwards.
TGATGGATGACATCTTGTGGCCATTCACCAACTCATTTGTAGTGGTATACTTGGATGACATCCTAATCTTCAGTCAGAGTTGGGAAGAGCACCTCCACCACATTTGACAGGTTCTCCAAACACTACAGCAACACAGTTATGTGCCAATTTGGAGAAATGTACTTTTGGCATGACCCAGGTTCAGTATATGGGATACATTATTGATGAACGGGGGGTGCATGTGGATCTAGCCAAGATCCAAGTCATTCGGGATTGTTTAGCTCCAACCACTCTGACAGAGTTTCGTAGCTTTCTAGGTCTTGTCAATTTCTACTGCAGGTTCGTGTTGGGATTCTCTCATATCACTTGGCCCTTGAGTCAAGTCACCAAGGGAGGAGAGAAAGAAAAATTCTTTTGGTCTGAATCTCAACAGAAGGCATTCATAGAGTTGAAACATCGCCTTTGCTCTACACTAGTGCTCACATTACCAGACTTGAAACAACTATTTGAGATCGAGACAGATGCCACTGACTATGTTATTGGGGAAATCCTTACTCAATGGGGGCATCCAATGGAATATCACAGTGAGACACTTTCAGACATAGTTCAGAAGTACCCACTTATGACAAAGAGATATATTCCATTGTGCAGGCCTTCCGATAATGGAAACATTACATTTTGGGGAAGGAAACGATCATCCAAATAGACCACCGGCCCTTGCAGTTCATATAGATGCAAGGGAAGTTGCAGAATGATCACCATTAGAAGTGGTCCACATACCTACAAAGAGTTCCATTTGTATATCAAGTATAAGAAGGGAAACACCAATAATGTTGTAGATTGCCTCAGCCGACCACTGATCATGGCATTAACCACCGTTCTCAACTCTTGTGGGCAAGAGACTTCTGATTAACCACTTCTCTACAAAAGCGACCCAAAATTCGGCCACAAATACCAGACACTCTTGGAGGGTTAGCAAGTTCCATATTTTCACCTCTAGGATGCCCTATTATGCCACTTGGGGCACCTTTGTGTTCCTTAAAGTGGGCACGCAAAGATGATTTAGGAAGCACACTACAGTCAAGCTGCTGGGCATTTCGGGGTTGAGAAAATGTTGGAAGTATTGCAGAAGTATTTCTATTGGTTGAATCTTTGACAGGATGTCGGGAAGTACATCAGATCTTGCATTGCCTATGCCATTGCGAAACTGACCATCAAGAAGCAAGGCTTCTATACTCTGCTGCCTACTCCTAGTTGACCTTGGGAATCCATCTCCATGGATTACATGTTGGGCCTTCCTTCTACTAAGCATGGCAACTTCTGTGTTTTTGTGGTCATCAACAGATTCTTGAAGATGGCCATTATGGTGCCATGTAAGAAGAATATCACAATGGAAGCCACTACTAAACTCTTCCTTGAATGAGTGTGGGTACACTTTGGGATCCCACAGTCTATCATCTCAAATCAAGGTAGCAGGTTCCTCAATACGTTTTAGTTCAGTCTCTGGTCGATGTTGGACACCAAGCTCGCTAAGTCCACAACTTTCCATCCCCAAACTGATGGCTAGACATAGGTTGTCAACAGGATGATCGTACACATTCTGCACATGTACAACTCAAAGCATCCATGCACATGGGATGAGAGCCTCCCCTATGTCCAACACAACTATAACGAGGTTCTCCACAGCTCGATTGGCCACAGGCCTTTTCAGGTGGGTTTGGGATTCTAGCCACTATGTCCCATTGATGTGGCCATGCCATTTGCAACTACTCCGATAGATTTGGCTCATGTCCAATCCGAAACTGATAAGGAAAACAACTTCATTGAGCACATCCAACATATCTTCCAGTAGGTCCATGACATTCTAGAGAAATCAAATGGCAAGTATAGGAAGCGACATGATCAACATTAGGTGCCACATAAATTTTAGGTGGGCAACAAAGTCTAATTGCATTTGCGAAAGGAATGCCTTACCGGAGCTTATCGGAAATTCAGACCACTCCTATATGGTCCTTACACCATTACCAAGGTTGTGGGAGACAATGCATTTTAGCTCAACATTCCCCCATTCCTTGGTCTGCACCTAGTGTTCAATGTGGACTGCCTTTGACCATACTTCCCACCATTGCTAGACACATCAGACATTGTAGAACAACTCACACCTATAAAGTTAAATCCAGATTGCTTGGAACAAGCCACAACTGATTGGCTCATGGACACATAGATCAAGAACACCCAAAAACAAAGGATCAAACTATATCGAGTTGTCAAAGCAGGCCAACTCCTTCAGTAGGGCAAGTGGCTTACTAGCGACCAAGTTCAGTAGAAGGTACCTCATCTCATGGAGGAAATCAATGCAATGGGGACCATTGCTTCCTAAGGGGGGAGGAATGATCTAGGTAGATATTGGTGGCCACCCACCTATTCCACTTGGACCCCCACCATTGTTTCTTTCAATTTTTCAGTTTCCTTATTTGTAGCACAATTTACAATGTTTGGCAGTTTTTTGGGTCCTGAACTTCTGGAGCCGTTTTGAGGCCCTAAACGAAAGTTTTTGGGAAAACAAAGAGAAAAATGGGTCGTAAATTAATGTTTCTCACTCAAATGTTGTATTCCTCAAATAGATCTTTCTAACGAGGTATTGTGCATGTCAAACGAAGATCGTATTCCAAAGTTACGAACCTAGGAAGTTGATATACCAATTTACCCAAACGGGGCCCATAGTTTGGCGCTTCATCTCCTAGGGTTAGGTTTTTGGATGTTTAGGGTTTTCCATTGTTTCCCAATAATAAATTGGCCTTGGAACCTCATTGTAACATGGTTCAGAGGCATGTATCTGCCACATCTCTTCTTAGAGATAAGCTATCATCGCCCAAGCTAGTCTTATTTCCATTCTATTTGTAAGCATATTTCAATATTTGATATTAATGAAATGAAGTGTTATTCCTGCTACATCTTTGTATTTATGGTTATATATGTAACTTGTTGCGTTCCTATTTAAATTCGGATCAAGGGACTAGAACTACGATGAATGTGGCCCAACCTTAACAACTCTTTGATTGCCTTTTCAATAAGTCCTTATATACCTTGGGACGACGAAAAGGGATGGTTATAACTTCCTAAACCCCCTCCTCTAACTCAATAACATGCTCAAACCCTCTATTTGGGGTCTACTTGGAGGAATATCACTAAAAAATATTTGATGTCTAAGGAGTAATATATTGATATCAACTAAGTGTTTTCAAGGCTGATCTACTGGCTTCCTTTTAGAAATATAGCACTCAACTCCCCACTCAATGTCCCCATGCCGCAAAACTACCTCCATGCTGTGAGATGACACTATATTGCCTGGATACTAATGCATGGGTTGAAATACTACCTTATTGTCATCATGGTTTGTGAACCCCATCTACTACATATTCCTTTTATCAGTAGTGTATCTCCCATTGGAATAAAGCCATTAAACTATGAGTACCACATTGGTATTTGATACATCCACCACAAATAAGTGATTTGTAAATGTCTAATTCCCCATCATTATTTTTAGTTCAGGGATCCATCTAATGCACTTCATGGGATAACCACATATTATGATCACTTTGAAACCATCAAACTTCTCTATCGGAATCCCTCGTTGATCCGCCACAACTATGTCAATAAATTTGTGGGATAACCCACCATCAATCAATACTATCACCTTATGTCCCAACAAAAACCCTTTAACTTATAACGTATGGTATCTAAGAAGCCTTAAAATGGATGCCATAACTGGACCTTTAGCCCCAACTTGTGATGTCTCCTCATCTATGTCCTAGTGTCTCTCCTCACACTACAAGGAAATGCCCTTTAGTGGAGGTTTTTTTGGAAGCCCCAATAAATAGTCCAAAATTCCATTTGTAGTGTAGGTCACTTGCAAAGTTGGGTGGGATGATGTTTTTTAACAGTGCATATATAATATACGAACACAACGATGCATTATCTAATTATACACAAAGGTGCTTAATAACATAGGGTGCACAGTGGCAGAGTTATTTTTTATAAAAAATAAAAAAATAACGGTGCGATAAGTATATAATGAACACCAATGGGTATACTTCTGAATAGCACTGGAAAAGGTTTAAATTTAAAAAAATGTTGGTCGTAAAATTCATTTTTCCCATTCTGGTACTACACTCTCACGACGCCCTAGTGCTAAACCCATATATGAACTCATCGGTGCATAAACAATATGGTGCACCATGTTAGCACTCTGTAATTTCTTAAGGTTGTAAAAGAAATTGCAAAGATAACCACAAAACCTCTTTTAAGTTTAGAAGCTAGCCCTTCTAAACTCAAAGAGGGATCTCTCTATCAAATTTAGCTTTGTTGTGGTGGGAGTTTAAGCTAGATGTAAGGTTCAAAATTTTGTTTTTTGAATTGTTTGGTTGAGGCTGCAAGGTAAGGCCATTGGGCAATGGAGTCAAAGTCTTAGAGTTATCAAGTACATAAATATCATATCAGAAATAACAGGGCAAGGTAGGCAGGCCGTTGGATCCTCAAATCTTGATGGAGTGATAAGGAGGAAAAGCGTCCAAAATAAATTAAACATAGAGAAATTAAGAATTCTACATTTAATTTCAGTTGGAAAACATATATATTGTTTAAATCTAGGACATAGTGTAATTAAACAAGTTTCAACCCATAATTTTCTTTTAAACAATAGAGAAAAGAAACACATATGAAAAAGAATAGAGATATTACATAATTACAAGTAGAATAAACATCACTAATTAATCCCAACACATGAATCTTGGAACATTATCTGTATTAATGAAAAATGACCACTTTAGTTTAGTGAACAACTTTACATCAGATGGAAATCCTTTCTTGCTACAAGTCCCAACATTTGTACTTCAATTTAGGAAGTACTTGTACAAAATTATCCAAAAAATATCTTGAGTGAAAACCTCAATATTTTTACAAAATATCTTAAACTTCTTACAAAAATAGAACAAAAATATAGATAAATGAAAGGTTGTGATGATCTGGCACTAGCTCTGATGCTTGCTTTTGATGACTGGGATTGAAAAAATGTTGCTTCTGTTACTGAAAGTAAAACAATTTTTACTCCAAAATTTGACATAATTGGTTCCACAAAGCATTTTCTTGGGCTAAGCTGGAAGAATTTTTCTTTTTATTTTTTTTTTAATTTTTTTTGCAGGAATGTTTTTGGGTGGCGAGTTTGTAGATCAGATCTGAAATTTTTGGTGCAAAATTTACAAAAACAAATAAAATATATGGATTCCTTGCAAAAAAATACCCAAAGTAAAAAAAATCGGCTGAATTGGAGTTCGGATGAGGGAGAGAACACTGATTTAAAATCAATTATGTTGCAGAAATGTTTCTGACAGCAATTCATGGACGACAGTTCTCCTATATTTTTTTTTCAATTTTGGTGCATAATTTCAAAAAAGTGATTACAGATCTGAGCTCTGAAAAATCTCTCGATTTAAAAAAAAAGGGTCGAATTAGAGTTCGGACGTGGGAGATATCGCTAATTTAAAATCAGCTATTTTTTTAGAACTTTTGTGACGGTGGAAAGTTGCAACACAAATATGAGATTCTAGAGTGTTCAGATAAGCATTTTCAACACATGCGAAGATGCAAAATGGTTCTTCTATTTCCAAAAACAGGTTATTTCTAAGTTATATTGACTGAGTTATGTCCATTTTAATTTTGGAGCAACATTTAGAGCGGGTTGCCTTTGGAGACATGCCCTCCCACCCCACCTTAGTAGGCACCTGCTTCACATTCATCAGTTTTAGCATAACAACATTCGGCTTGGGTTATTTGGAGACGTGCCCTCCCACCCTAGACTATGTAGGCACTTGCCACTTCATCAACAACTAACATCACGGTTATGGGTCAACCACACAAAATCTTTATCATCAAAGTCCATTTGCTAGGTCGCACGCTGTTAGTATCAAAGTTGGTCACAATCCTTACAGGGTATCTCTATCCTCGGATCTTCATTTTTCATGGTTATTGGTCATCCACAAACCCACACTTCATCAAAGTCCATTTGTTAGGTCGTACACTGTTAGTATCACAATTGATCACAAGAATTACAGGGTATCTCTATCCTTGGATCTTCGTTCATCATGGTTATGGGTCATCCACAAACCCATGGTTCATCGAAGACCATTTTCTAGGCCACACACTGTCAGTATCACAGTTGTTCACGAAATTACAAGGTATCTCTATCTTCGGATCTTCGTTCATCATGGTTATGGGTTAACCACATAAAATGCTTCTCTTCAGTGGCTCTTCATATTCAACAAAGGCTTCGCAGGAGGGAACTTCAGCAATGGGGACCATTGCTTCTTAAGGAGGGAGGAATGATTTGAATATAAAATGGAATCAAGCCATGGTATTCATCCACCCATGGAATTTACCCATGGTATTATAAGTGACATCCACCCATGGTATTGTAAGTGACATCCACCCATGGTATTCATTCACCCATGGGATTGACCCATGGTATGGTAACTGAAAAATACTATAAGTAACAAGTCACATTTTGTAAAATGATAGTTTGTCTGCCACAATGTCGCTTTTACAGTTATTATCTATTTTAATAAAAAAATTCTTTGTGGTTTTGTTTATTGTGCATTCTCCTCTTTTTCTTCTGGCATTTTAATTTTTCAGATCTTGGGGGCCTTTCCCCCAAAATCTGTTTCAATCTTTTAGATCATGGGGACCTCCCCCCAAGATCTGGATCAATTGGGTATAATTTATGCTAATAATTTGGTAGAGGCACTAACTTGTCTCAAATTCCCTTTAGTCTAGGAAGTTCATTCAAATGAAATGCATTGTTTCTTATGAAATTTTTGGATGCTGGTATCCAAGTGTGAGGACCCAACTATAGCTCCTCTAACTACTACTACACTTATTCAAATTAATTTTGCTAATTTTCATCACAAGGAAAATTCCAGGTTTATAAAACATCATAATAATAAACATAAATTAACTTAATATACAACATGTATAACTTGTAACAATTTACATAACTAAAATAGATGACGGATAATACCTGTTCCAATAGCTTAGTTGAGATGCTCCTGAGCTCCATGCTCCTCTTGACTATTTGACTGGATTTTCCTCCCATCCAACTAGGAAGTAATTTGTAGCCCAAGAAACCTCCACAGGTTCCTTAGCCCTCTGAGCACAAATCCAACTAGATGTAGTGTGTCCAAGTTAACAAACACTCTCCAGATCCATGTTTGATCTCCCTCCTCTTTCTCCACATCTCTCTTCCAAAACAAAATCCTCCCAAATAGAACCAAACCAAAACCAAGACCAAGGATCTCTCTCTCCTCTCATCATTCTTCCCTTTTTATGCCTCTTCCTCACAACCACCTCAACTACCTATCATTAATGTCATAACTACCCCCTCATCCTTTCATTTGACTTTTCTTACCATATCTTCTCCCAAGTAAATTTGAGAGGACTTTTTGGGGATAAAATATGGATATTTAATTTGGCAATTAATTGGGGAGGACCATATTTTCTTCCAACTAAATTTGAGAGGACATTTTGGGGATAAGATATGGATATTTAATTTGGTAATTAATTGGGGAGGACCATATCTTCTCCCAAGTAAATTTGAGAGGACATTTTGGGGATAAGATATGCATATTTAATTTGGTAATTAATTGGGGAGGACCATATCTTCTCCCAAGTAAATTTGAGAGGACATTTTGGGGATAAGATATGAATAATTAATTTGGTAATTAATTGGGGAGGACCATATCTTCTCCCAAGGAGATTTTGAGAGGACATTTTGAGGATATGGATATTTAAATTCGAATAATAGAAAGAGACCATATTCTATCCAAGATTAAATTTGAGAAGCCAAATTGGAAATTGAATAATAACAATAAATAAATTTCATATCAAAAAAATTACAGTTTCCCAAATGAAGGTATTTACCAATATTTCTTGATAATTATAAGTCAATATTTTTAGGTAATTTAAACACTAATAAAATTTGCATGATAAGATTAAGTGGGGAATTACATACACCCATCCTTCAGAAAACTTCGTCTCGAAGTTACAGTGAAAAGATACAAGGAGTTTGAAGGCATAACAAAATAGAGAGAGAGTTACAGTAGTAAAATTTAATAAGTCAGGCAATGATACCACTTCCCATCAAGAGTCTCCAACTGATCTATATCCTCCTATCCTTCCTAACCTATTTCCATTCCCACCCTATCCATCCTCTGCTATTGTATACTATGGCATCGATTATACCAATTTAACCACTGATAAAACCAATATGGAAAAAGCGTTGACTATATCGACCTAATTTCCCCAGCAGGCAACTGGAAATCGTCATCACATGTCTAGGGGAGTGTGTCCATCACTGCCCTCCCACGATTCCAGGTTTGGAGGTTACACAGTGGGAAATACCTTCACCCCTCCTTACAACTAGGGTCAACACAACTGAACATCACCATCACACATCTAGGGAAGCGTGTCCATCACTTCCCTCCCACGATTCCAGGTTTGGAGGTTACACGGTGGGAAATACCTCCACCCCTCCTTACAACTAGGGTCAACACCCTAATATGGACCACACTACAGCACTGGTTGGACTTGTCATCGAATAATCCAGTCAAGTAGTCTTGCCACCTTTCCTCATTGGATGTCTCGACCTTCCCCAATGGAAGAGTAGATCTTCGTTATCATACAATTCTTTCCAATCTACATGTTAGTTCTCATCCATGCATATATATAACAACAAAATAGATATATATACGCGATCTTAAACATCATGTTGTTAAGTCTAGTATCCATGTGTCAATTTTGTAGTTCATACTGGAAATAAATCTTACATTAGATAAATCATAATTTCACTAAGTCATTCATTAGATAAATCATATCCGCTTAAGCCATACATGAAACAACAATAACTACGATAAGTCATGCACTAGATAAACCATAACCAAGTAAGTCATACATTAGGTCATACATTAAACATTTCAATCACCAATACCTAATCCATCTAATGATTTATATAAGTAGTTTCACTTGTTCAACTAAATGCATCAATATTACATAGCGTTCATAAATAAATAACATGGAACTGCAAATAGAGCCTTAGCATAGGTAGCTATCTAAGTCAAAATGGACATCATAAATGGTCAAAAGTGAGGGGTAATTGTGACATATAGTCTCTGCGTCCTCCCAGATAGTAGATCTTGGGCTAAACTTGTTCCTTTTGTATCTTAACTTGGTCCACCGAGTGATGCCTAAGCCATCGAACCCTATGGTATAATATGCATATTGGTTTGATCATTATGGTACCTACGTATGAGACCTATAATTCCCTCCAATCGAGTTTGTGGGATTCATCAGAAACATAATGTTATAGGATAGATACATAAAAAAAATTGTGAGTTTTATGCAAGTGGGGTGGTAGTACAAGACAATAGGACACTGGTCCAATTTCTCTTTGATTCTAAAAGGTACCATAAATTGAGGTGGTAACTTCATACCTTTCTCAACTAAATAGTGTTAGGAATAACAAAAAAATAAAAATAAAAATTAGTCCCCCACTTTAAAACACCCTAAAATATTGTGTAATGAGGCTAGGACACTCTCCAATATAGTAATAAAGAAGCTTCCCAAACCAAGAGAACTTATATGATATAATGTGAAAATAACATACCAAATGACCAAAACCATGGGTGTCAATGTAAAATACCACCCAAGCAAGGTCTGAATGCCTCCAAATGCATGAGGAGATGTCAAATAAGGGGATTGATTTCCTATATCAAGAAAATAACTACTCACAACATGCCTCATCATAGCCCAAACTATAAATATCCATTGGCATTCTTCTAACAAACCACATCCACTTTTCCCTGTCATTAAGACATCCACCAAAAGGGACATAAATTATGCGACAAAGGGTGGGCGTACTACTTCAAGGTTCACCAATCAAAATCACGAAACAATAATCCAAGTGAAACCCTATGAACATCTGCAAACATGACCAATAACTAATTCACTCTGTCAGGGAGCAAAAATTAACCAACAATATTTAAGGAAACTCTTAGATGATGGATATCCCTCATCATAATTGTGCTAAGGGTAAATCAAATGTTTGAGCAATGTTATGTAAGGCCCTCAATCACATTTCAAACACCATACGTGCTAGATGCAAGCATCCAAACAAGAAATGATGATTCCAACCACAGACATAATATGCATTATCTAACATGGGATATCCATAATAAGTCATAGTAACAAACCCCCATGGTTATGTGATTTCAAGAGCAACGACACTGGGTAAGTGTTCATAAGAATTTTTTTCCTTAAGACACCTCAACACTCACCCGAGGTGATCAACAATGTCATGAGGGAAGTGTCAAGGAGAATGTAAGCACAAAACATAACTTCCCTCAATAAAAGCATTAAACTCCATCAATAATCCTTTAATCACAAGCTTAGTATAAAGAAGATGTTAATTGATAGTCACTTATATAAGTGCCTTGGGTAACAAGATATGCTAAAAAAAATCAATACTCCATGTGCAACATGCCTGGTTAGGGTTAACAAACACCATCTAGCACTCAACCTTGATTTAAAAAGGAATAACTCTTTATTCAATATTGTGAAGAAAATGATATGGATTAGACTAATAAAGCAAGTAATGTAATAACATGATGCCAAAGGCGAGGGAGATGAATGCCATTCACAAGCTTTATATCATTTTTATATACAAATCCTTCATCAAGTGTGGTTTACATATATATATATATATATATTTACATTGAAGGGACTAGCTCAATTGATATTTGCCAATTGATACCAAGGAAATCCATAATGTTTTCCTTGCAAGAAACAAGCGCAAATATGCATGTGTCGATGAGTACACATCAACACATCAACCTGCAAGTCAATGAAGGGTGTTTGAGTGGTCAATTGATTGGAGTATAAGATAACATGCAGTACATATAAGGTTTCTTATGTTTTAGACACATAAGACTTCTTATTTTGTAGGAATAAGAAGAAGTAGAGAATCACAACGCAGAGCAACTTTGGTGATTAGGACATGGCTTCTCATTTTCACGATGATTTTAAAAAAAATCAACGATTTTATCAACACTGGTCCAAAATATGTTGCTTTGTACTCATTGTTCTCTCTCCATTGGCAACTCTGTTAGCAAAACCGACTTATTAGTACCTAATCTAAAGGTAGTTGCTGAAGTGGAAAAATACCAAAATACTCTGACTTAGCACTACTTGGAAGTTAAATTTTGTTTGATATCAAGACTACATTGGAGAATTTTTATTACTAGGATCTAGAGTATGAAAGTCTTGTTGTTCAAATCATGTTATGATATAAGACTTTTTGAACAGCTGGAAGCTGATACCCTAAATTTTTTTACATTTGGTATCTTTGATGTAACTTTGCATTCCCAGGCACATATTTCTTAAAATAATAGTTTCAGCTACTGTTTTAAAAAAATAAAACACCTTTTTGCAATTTGCTTCTCCCCCTTGCACATTTCTCTTCTCCCATTGTGGCATTCTTAACAATAAGAGGTAGAGCTTGCCCAAGTACTTCGACCTTTGCATCTGTAAGTGGTAATCAGCTTGATAGCCCTTTCCATACGCAAGAATGGTTCATAAATTTCTTGGCACAAAAGGACCAATCAGGCCCATACCCCTAGCTCTCACCCACCTCTATGCAGCTGAAACAGAGTTTCTAAAGAGAGGATTTTAACAAAAATACCTCACTTAGAATGTTCCTTCACATAAGAGGGAAAACCAAGTAGACCTTGTTTGAGCAAAGGGAATTGAACCATCAACATATCCTCTCAGCTACTATAAATCTCAAGACAGACTATTCATCACAAACAAATGAAGATTTCAAGAATATAGTTCTCATCTCTCTGGATACACTGCTTGACAACATATACAATGGCCAAAACCAAATGATTATTGAAGAGCAAAACCTAATTTAACCTGTGAGCTACATTGCAGAGAGACGAAGACAACAAGCAATACACAATCAATTTGGGTTTCGGCCTTCTGATCTGAGGTTATAAAGTGATATGTCTGCTATTCAATTATACATACAAATATCTGTAATGTGAAAGATCCTATCATTTATTTTGTCATACTCTAAGTAGGATAAGTCTTGTAGACATATTTGTCTTTTTTAAATGTCTAAAAAGCTTAGAGATTTTTGGAGATGGACACAATTTTGGAGTCCTCTGGATTATTTTGATTGTGGCAGTAGATAGCCATAACATATGTGCTCTGTATTCTTCTTCAGAAGAGCCTCTTTTCCTCTAAAAGAGAATGCACTGCAAACTTATATCAAAATTGTTGAAAACAGAGTTAAGTAAAAACTACTAATAAACTTAAGAAAAATAAGCACCCTTGCAAGATCGATTCCTTTGTTAGAGCACAGTATAAAGGCAAGATTCCCAACAAATTTGGAAGAAAATAATGTTGTCATGTGAAAAACTCTGAGAACGATGTCTGGCTTTTTGATGGATTTAATGTTGCCATTAATAGGCAATTCAAGAAATCAGCTTTGGCGCCTCCTGTAGCACCAAGTAATGTTGTATTCTGTGATGGTTATAATCGATGTGCTTCCTTGACTGCAGATTATAGGCCTTCATGAGTTTCTACAAGGCTCGAGTAGAAAACTCTGAAAGGAACTCATGAACTTCGAAGTCAAATTTCTAGCTGGTTGAAGGACGATGATTTGAACTTTTGCAAAATGAGCAATAAGGATTTCGCCTCTCTGCTGCAACATGGTAAATTTCCAAGATATGATGAATACTGCAATGTCATGAAAACTCTCAACGCTTCCATGGTGGGAGCTTGAGTAGGCACTTTTCCAAGTTCTTTATGGGAGCAATTAAAGAGAGTGTTGTTTGTTGCTTTCTGAAAATTCTACCAGAATACTTTAATGGGGCACAATTTTTGACTCCCTTGGGACTGCATCCTCACAACATCAAGAAGAATTATGTGGCTCTAGTTCTATTGATAGGTTTGATCAACTGCACAGAGAGTTGAGTAAGATCTTAGCAGGTAGGTATTGTAATAAGAAGCTCATCTTTTTTGGATCGGAGGTTAAATTTACTAGTGATTATCATGCTGGTCATATTTATAAGATTGAAGGGCCCCATAATGTGAGTGGGTCTATTAAATATGGAATAGAACTCATTTTCAAATGTTCACATCCAAAGGAGACATTGAAGGCCATGCTACTGCAATTCAACAATGAAGAAACATCTGAAGCTTCATTTTCATCTTCAAGTGAGAAGATAAAATTGAGTAATAAAGGTACTAAAGGGCCAGACTATTGAAATTCAATGAAGGAACAATTGTGGCATCATTTTCATTTTCAGGTGACCAGGTAAAATTGAGTACTAAAGCTTCTAAAGGGAGTGTAGAGGGAACATTTGAAGTTGTCAATGATAGTTCCATCATTATTCAAAATTGGGTGAAGTCTCTAATTCCTAAGAAATTGCAGTGTTTGGGTAGAAATAACGGTTTTGTAGCATTCATGGTTACCAAAGAAGCTAGTGACGAACATATGCCTTTAGTTGAAAAGGCTCTCATTGAAAAGATTTTGACAACATAGAACTTAAAGAGTGTTGAGCACAAACTACCAAATGGTATTTGCAAGCTTTTCAAACAATTCGAGTCAACAATTGGAGCTCCTCTTGATCAAGCGACGTGGGTCACACTCATATCTCATAAACAAGCCAGAACACTAATTTCACATCTTTATAAGAAATCTAGAGAAGAATTCATAAAAAAACATTGAATCCATGGTTTGGAAAGAGTTGTGAAGTACTCTTCAAAAGAAGTTTGAATCTAAAGGCAAAGAAATTGTAAATCTTCTATAGGAAAACTTGCATAGAGAGGAAGACACATTCCTTTCAGAAATGAAGCAGGACATGTCGGTGATCACAAGCAAACTTGTTTGCAGCTCCATCAAGGCTTGTGAAGTTTAGAGTATTTGGTATACTTACTATGAATAAGTTGTTCTGAAGGCTTCAATTGAAAGACTTGAGAAATCGAGCATTGCATGGAATATTTCTGAGCTGATGCCAAGGACAAATGATTTGGAGGAGTTAAGCCGAAATGTCGAGTATCAGATCACTCCTACATGCACTAATCAATTTGAGTTAGTTACCCTTGACCTTGAGATAGAACAAATACTACAATTGGTGGCCCTCAAGTCAGGGCAGTAGTTGGCGTTCATTTAGAATTTGGCTGATCCATGCCTATATGTTTATAGCTACTCGCGCATGGGTTCAATGTTAGATGGCATAAATCCTATTCAAAGATTCAGGAGGGGTTACGATTTATTGTCTTTTGATGAAGGTAGTCGATTTGTAGCCCTATATGATAAGCTAACCTCTAAGGTTGCAGTGCACAAGTTTGATGATTCTTTCTGCAAATTAGATTGGATAGGGGTAGATGTGGATCTCCATAAATTTTCTGGCATGGTAATCTTAACTTGGATGCATCTGATACTAGGTAAAAGGGAATTGATCCTAATTGATGATACAAACAGGGTCAAGGTGGTGGAACTTCATCAACAACCAATGATGAAACCTAGGCTACTAATTCTTCCCTCACTTGTTTCTGTAGCTCTTATTTCTATGGATGGATCATTTTTAATTGTCTTTGGCAAGTCAAACAACAATGACGAAGTAGTAGAAGATATTGAATTTTCTATCGTGGTGGAGATATATGTCTTGGCTGATGTCATGAGCTACTTGAGGACCATTCCCCTAAACAAAAGAGTTAGAGATTTGGGAGAGCTTCAAGTGAATATTGTAAATTTTGGATCACAGAGTCATCTTGTTTTCTTTAGTGCATCAGTTCCTCATAGCATTTCTTCCCACATATTGAAAACTATTTCAGCAAAGGAAGTTGTCCAATTGCAAGCAATAGAAATTACATAAAACAAAGTAGTTCAAGTGCTCTAAGAAAGAAGAATTTCTAGATCTTGTCCCCAATTAGAGTATATATACCATATTTTTGATAAGTTTTCAACCAATCCTACACTCTTATGTGAAGATAAGAAGGTTGTTTTTATCAATGTAATATTAAGCAACAAAGGCATTGATACAAAAAGTAATGAGGATGCCTATAAGAATGCCTTGAGAACTCTTCTTCAAAACCCGGAGAAGGAAAAAGGTAAAGATTTATCAAATACAGAGATTCAAATTGATGTGAAAAGATTTAAACCATGGATATTTGGGGATTCAGTTCATCTAATAGGCTTGGTAAGCAAGGCCATGGGAACATGGATTCACATGCTTATGTACCTTGTTCCTATCCAAATATCTCAAGAAGAAAACAATGGACTGCTTGCTCTCAAGGATGGGTTTCAGATGCCACCAGAACTGAGTTATACAAACAATTTATCTCTGACAAATTTGATAACTTTTGGCATTTATGACACAGTTCTTAGTAACTGGGAGGGCGAGATTATGGTCATATCATCCATAGGTAAACAAAGTAGTGGGGAATATTATTTGTTAAACCACTTTCCAGGGTATCTTTTGGATGTGGTAGGTGGAAGGTGTACCAATGGAGTGTGGATGACTGTGAGAGCAACAGAGAAACACATTTACGTCATGCTAGACCTTGAAGGACTGTGTAGTTTTGAGCAGACAGAACAATAAAATATGCTACTATCTATTCTTAATGTAGCCATAAGCAATTTAACAATCTTCAACAAGAAGGAATTCCATTTGGACAAAGAGATAGAAGTAGTCTTTGACCGCTTCACAATGGGATCGGCCTGGTTAAGTAGGACAAGAAGAAATAGCTATTTAAGGGAATTTTCTATATTTCCATCAAGGATGTGGAAAATTCGGATGTATACTATGTAGGATTCATGATTTCGATAATGACATTTGGGGATCACACTGTTATGCTTTGAGACCACTGTGAGAAGGAGTTCCACGTCGGTTGTTTAAGAAAACTGGGCATGGCAGATTTAAAAGAATAGCTGGAAGGTGAATGGTTATGCTCCAATGATTGTACAAAAATTTGTATTGCACTTCAAGAATTGGTTTCACATGGACCAAAAAGCTTACCTTCTTTTATAACTGAAGGGCTGATGAAGAAGCGATGTGATAAGGGTTTGGAAGAAGTTTCTAGTGCCAATAATTTGGTATGCTCGCTGACCCAAAAAAAACAAAGGTAATACTCATTTGCCATCATTCTCGCTTAAACCTTATCCTCTTCGGCATAAATCTGAAATCGGGTAACCAGATTATAGTTGAGTAACCGATTGCAGGAAGTAGTTGATGAAGATGGTGACCGATTCTCAATTTGTAGAAACCAAAGAGTTTGTTCCTTACACGAAGGAAATCAACCATTAGGGTCTCAAAAAGTTGATCTTAAGAGAAGGGGAATCGTGGCAAACACCATTCTTCAGAGATGAAGTAGAAGGTGAGCTTTCTTACACACACATGAATTTTCTGATTGTCGAATGATTTTGTTCTCTACACAACTGAAAATTACCAAGAGGAGGTTTATATGGTGAAGAAGAAGAAGAAGGAGATTAAGGTGCATTGAGGTTTATATACGAATGCTTATATTGCGTTGCAATACATTACACTGACACCCTTCTTGATGGAACACGTTTCTATTCCAGCTAGAGGAACCCCTTTCAGATTTAAACTCGGCCAAGGTCAAGTTATAAAGGGATGGGAACAGGGAATTGCAAGTATGAAAAAGGGCGAAAAGGTCATATTTACGATACCTCTAGAGTTGGGGTACGAAGAGTCAGGGTCTCCTCCCCTCATTCCCCCAAATGCCACACTCCAATTTGAAGTGGAAATGCTCTCTTGGGCAACTGTTAGATATTTCTGCAAAGATGGAGGCCTTCTTAAGAAAACTGTGAGAGATGGAGAGAGATGGGCATACCCTAAAAATGCCGATGAAGTTCTAGTGCCAATATATCTTGGTAGTTTCTTCATGGAAAGACAAAGGACCTTGACAATAGGGTGCTACTTTCAGAGGCTGCTACTATTTTTGCTGAATGCTTTGATCCCATAACTGACACTATGACAGGTCGAGATTTAAACCCTTCAATGGTCTGCAGTAAAAGCATGAAGGCTCAAGAATTTTGAGGGATGTATTGTGCAATTTTGACAACAATGAATTTAAAAACAAGGAAAGGTCAAGTGAAGATCATAAAGAAGCAATGAGAACGGTTTTGGATAGACATTTTAGAGCTCTTGGCAAAATAGGTACCCCCTACTCACGGCTTCTTAGATGAAGGAGAGCCACTGTTAGGCCTCAGATTTTGAAACTAGATTTGATACCACATGTGAGGACCCAACAATAGCTCCTCTAACTACTACTACACTCATTAAAATTAATTTCGCTAATTTTCATAACAAGGAAAATTCCAGGTTTATAAAATATCATAAGCACGAACATAAATTAATTTAATCTACAACATGTATAACTTGCAACAATTTACATAACTAAAATAGATGGCGGATAATACATGTTCCAATAGCTTAGTTGAGATGCTCCTGACATCCATTCTCCTCTTGACTACCCGACTGGATTTTCCTCCCAGCCAACTAGGAAGTAATTCCTGGCCTAGGAAACCTCCACAGGTTCCCTAGGCCTCCGAGCCCAAGTCCAACCACATGTAGTGTGTCCAAGTTAACAAAAACTCTCCAAATCTAAGTTTTATCTCCCTCCTCTTTCTCCACATCCCTCCTCCAAGTCAAAATCCTCCCAAATAGAACCAAACCAAAACCAAGACCAAGGATCCCCCTCTCCTCTCATCATCCTTCCCTTTTTATGCCTCTTCCTCCCATCCACCTCAACCACTATCATTAATGTCATAACTACCCCCTCATCCTTTCATTCGATTTTTCTTACCATATCTTCTCCCAAGTAAATTTGTAAGGACATTTGGGGATACGATATGGATATTTAATTTGACAATTAATTGGGGAGGACCATATCTTCTTCCAAGTAAATTTGAGAGGACATTTTGGGGATAAGATATGGATATTTAATTTGGTAATTAATTGGGGAGGACCATATCTCCTCCCAAATAAATTTGAGAGGACATTTTGGAGATAAGATATGGATATTTAATTTGGTAATTAATTGGGGAGGACCATATATTCTCCCAAGTAAATTTGAGAGGACATTTTGGAGATAAGATATGAATATTTAATTTGGTAATTAATTGGGGAGGACCATATCTTCTCCCAAGAGATTTTGAGAGGAAATTTTCAGGATATGGATATTTAAATTGGAATAATGGAAGGAGACCATATCCTATCCAAGATTAAATTTGAGAAGACAAGTTGGGAATTAAATAATAACAATAATAAATTTTATATCAAAAAAATTACAGTTTCCAAAATGAAGGTATTTACCAATATTTCTTGATAACTATAAGTCAATATTTTCAGGTAATTTAAACACTAATAAAATTTGCATGATAAGATTAAGTGGGGCATTACAGTGCTGGCACTTGTTTTCCATTTGTACCAACAAGTTCCTTTTAGTAAGGACTCTCCTTCCCTCCAAGATAGTCTCAATTCTATCTGCAATTTCAAAATCTGCTAACTCATCCTTAGTTTTTGAATACAAAATTTTAATTAAGGTGCTAGCTTCCCTTGGCATCTGTCCCAAGCTTCTTATGACTCCTTCCATCAAATGTTTTGATCTCTGTACTAGGTCCTCCTATTCAAATATTATCTCACTTGAAGGCTAGATTTCTACGATGGCCTCATTTATATCAATCCATATGCACTCTTTATCCTATGCTAGTGTTTGAGCCATCACTGACTCATTCTCTAGTTGCTCAATCCTTTGGGCTAACTTGTGAGTTTTCCGCAGTTCTAATATATATGAATTATCTATCTTTAACTTCCAATCCTGCAAAGTTTTGACTTGGGCTTTTAATTTTTCAGTTTCCTACCCTCTGATGGACTGGTCTTCCATGGCTTTAACTAATTCATTTGAGGAATCTGCGGTTTGTGATTTTGTGGTTGTCGACATAGATGCTCCAATTGTGGCTGCAACTGAAATATGCATTGCTGTTAGAGGAACTATGGATAGTTGTGATGACTACTATTTTTCTTTAAGCAGTCTTCCATCTCCACTTCCATATCCTTAATTTGGCTTCTTTGTTCAATTATTGTCTTGAACATGTTCTCTTTTTCTTTCTCAAGCTCCCTAACTTCATTATCTTGGGGATCCTTAGTAGAGGGAAGTTTGAGTTGCTTTCTCAATGCTGTTATGTCTGCATTTTTCCTCGTCACATTTTTTTTTTTTTCTTCTTCTTTTACATCCTTGGTGTCATACCCCAGTTTAATTACCAGGTCCTCCAAAGATTTGATCCTGGTGTCCTTAGTCAAAGATGAAACCTTTTCAAGCTTCAATTGTGACTGTATGTAGGCTTGCAACTTGGAAGTTGTCATGGAAATGTTGGTCAAGGTAGAGTACAACATTTCTCTAGTTTGTTCATGTAGGTCAATTTGGTCAATGGGGTAAATCTGCTCAACATCAAAAGAGATTCTTTTTCTTCTTCTTGTAATCAGCTAGAGTCTTCGGAAATTGAACCTGTGCTTGAAGAAATGAAATTTTCATTTTCCCTTTTTCTGTATCAAAGGTTGAAAGAAGCCTCTGCTATGAAGAAGTTCTTTTCTTCTAGAATTGGGTGTATGTGGAGGCCTTGAGCTACTCATTCTTCTACTTAATTTTTTTGTATTTTGCAAAAATATTTGGTTCATCCTAGTCCTGAACCAATTCTGATGTCTGAGCTATATCTAGGGAATCTTGGGAAGCTAAGGAAGCTAGAGATCCTATGAATATATCTTCTCCTCTTGTAGAAGCATGATGGCTTGCCAGGACTATGGTGGCCTTCCCCTCATTCTCTTGCTGAAAAACTGGTTGAGAACTAGTCTTGTGCTTCTTTTTGTATATCATAAATTCTTTGACTCCAATCTCTATC
The DNA here is from genome assembly GCA_000404065.3 of Pinus taeda. Taxonomy (NCBI): domain Eukaryota; kingdom Viridiplantae; phylum Streptophyta; class Pinopsida; order Pinales; family Pinaceae; genus Pinus; species Pinus taeda. Next base: position 29,484 of record APFE030905892.1, on the reverse strand, counting down.
ACTAAAGGGGAATCCTCCTCCATTGGTATCTTGTGTCTTTTCTCTTGAGGTAATGGAGTTTGTGAAGCAGTCGTAGATATCACTTGTTCTTCTACTTCCAGTACTGTATTCTCTTCCCACTGACTTTGATTCATGAACTTTTCTATATATGGTCTAGGAGTGTGAGTGTAGGGAGTGGTTTTCTGCTCCACCCTCAACTTAGAAATGATGCCAAAAGGGTCATATAACCAGGTGAATGTCAACTTGAAGTTCATCTGCTTAAGGAGAAAATCAACCTCCTTACTTATTGCTTTGGTGTTACAAATAAATGGTCCAACCTGTGCCTTGATTTTGAATTGATATTTATTTTTTGCTGCAAAAAAATGAAGGTCATCCATATGAATCATCTGCCTTATATATTCTAGAGAGAAGATCCTCATAGGAACAAATTTTGGCATCTTGTATGGTGGCAACTCACATCCATAAACTCTGATCTCGATAATTTTGGTACAAGTACCAATCTCCTATCTTAGTCTACTTACTGAGATGCATAATTCTTTGTATCTCTGGTCCTATCCTAGGTTCTATATTATGGTTTAATAAACGTGTCATTGTATGTAAAAAATGATCAACATAAACAAAGAATGTGTGCTCAGTGGATTTTTTCCTCACTAAGGATGTCCAAAGGATTACCTTGCTCATCTAATTTCTGCAAAGGGAATGAAAAACTATTTTCCTAATGATAAAGAAACAAATAAAACAATACTGAAGCATATTTAAAAGTTCCTCCAGTAGAAAACTTGAGGAACTGGTCATGAATTTCTTTTGCAATAAAATCACTATAATTGAAAATAGGGGTTTTCTCACGAGTTGTAAAAACTGATAAGAAACCAACAATGGCCTCATAAACCCACTGATAGGATTGAAGCCAAGCATGCATGAAATGATTGCAATCACTTGCTTGGTCATCTCAGAGAACATAGAGGATGAGTATGGGGGATTCTTCTTGGGTAATTGGGCATCCTCGAGGAGAAAAATATCAAAAATCTTGGCTCTCTGTGGGAAGGCTAGGATTTTGTAGAATTCCATGATGGAAGCTACTGAAAGTGGTTGCAGAGAGTCAAAATTTGGCAATTGAAGCATTTGAGAGATTGTGTTAGGTCCCTATAATACTAGTGATCCCCCCATTACTATTGTTATTATATCCCTTATTGTTATTATTGTGCCTCTATTGTCCCCATATTGTTATTAATGTGCCCCATAGAAACCCACTATTGTTATTGTTGTGCCCTTATGTTATTACTGTTATGTCGGCTTGATTATATTGTGATCCCTTATACTCCTATATATAGAAGGGAGGTTTAGTCATTTGTATCATCCAAGAATTGTTTATTTGTGTCATGTAAATGAGGTTTCCCCCTCGAAGATGCTGAATTCTAAGACGTTGAACTATCTTTTCTATCTTTTTGTGAGCTGGTTTCATAACATTTGGTATCAGAGGTTTGGATTCTAGGGTTTCGCTACTCCAAACAGGCCATCGTGGCATTTTCGCTATAAATTTTTCTATGATGTTTCAAAAGGAAAAAAAACCCATTTGATCCAAAAAAAAATTGGACTTCGGGTCCAAATTTCAGGGCTTTTCTTGCTACATTTTGGGAGATATGATCTGAGGAAGTTAGGGTTTTTGCAGAGTCCTGAATTACATTCCAAATAGGTGACATGGGGAAAATTGTCATAACTTTTGTTCAGAGCATCAGATTGAAATTTCGTAAGAAGTTTTAGAAAGAGGACGACCTTTAGTTTTATGTATATTAGTTTCAGATACTAAGGTTGAAACAATGACACATGTCACTTCATACAAGTTCGCTCTAATGAACTAGTCTATAATCAGGTCACCGTGGTAGATTTGGGATAACTCTTCCTTGGAGAATCCAGCTTGATCAGACTTGCTAGGTTAGAAAGATGACTCAAAGGGCCACTATAGGATGCAATTTTAGATATTCGAGATCCACAGTTATAAAGATACAACGGATTCAATATCACGCTATTACAAAGTGGAAAAAAGGTGTGTAGTTTTTTTAAAATTTTGCATAAGATTGGTTTGAAAACTTAGTTTGAAGGAATTCAAAGGGAATAGTGAAGAATTATTAGCATTAATTGATGCCCCGAAGAAATAAAATGGAAACACATAGTAAGAAACCTGAAAGCTTGAGCATGACTTGTGAAGAAGAGGAAGAAATGCAACATGCTATATCAAAATTACAAGACCAAGTACAACAAATTTCACTCTCACAAAAGGTAACTGAAGCCAAGATGAATGGCATGGAAGATAATATGAATGGCGTGCAAGTTAAGATGGATGGTGTGGAAGCTAATATGGATAGCATGGAGGCTAAGATGAATGGCATGAACGCTAAGATGGATGGCATGGATTCTAAGATGGAAGAATTGAAGATAAATTTGAATAAGTTGCTACAAGAAATGGTTACTAATGGTGAAAGGGTAATAAAGGAAACTCATGATGAGAACAAAAGAAATGTTGATCATGATTTTATAGACTCTAATGTTGTATTGAATACCCACCATGTTCCAAAAATCGATATGAGGAAGTTTTATTGCAAGGATCCTGGAACATGGATAATACAGATGGCACAATTTTTCGATCTCCATAATATGCAAAACACACAAAAGGTACGTATTGCAACTTTATATTTGGAACCAAATCAGTTTGTATGGTATCGATGGCTTTGATCTTGTAAATAAATTGTCACTTGGGCAATTTTTATGGAAGAAATGATAGCACATTACGAGGATACAAAAAGCAACACCTTTTTTAGCCAATTGATAAATCTCAAACAAAAGGGTTCAATGGTGGAGCACATTGAGGACATCCATAAATTGAACATAAGGGTAAAGAATATTCTAGAGGAGCATAGTATTGATTTGTTCATAGGGACTTTAAAGGATAATATCCAACATGAGGTTCACCTTTGGGAACCTAATTCATTGGAGAAGGCATTCAGGTTAGCAAGAAAAATGGAAAGCAAAATTATGGCAACCAGGAAGCCTACCACTCACAATTATAAGGATGGAAGTGTTGTTGCCCCAAGCCTTCCACAACCTGCAAGGTTGACACCACAAAAATTGGAAGAAAAAAGAACAAAAGGGCTTTGGTACAGTTGTGATAACAAATACCCTAAAGTTCATAAGTGTGCTGAGAAGAAATTATTCTACATAGACTGTGAAGAGGAGGAAGAAAAGGAACAATAAATGTCAAAAGAAAAGGATATACTCCAAGAAAAAACCCTAGATAAAGAAGAAATGAATCCAACCATATCTTGTAATGCATTGGCTGTAATTACCACTCCTCAAACTATCAAGATAGAAGGACATATCAAGAAGAAAAAGGTAATAGTGTTGATTGATCCGGGAAGTACCCATAGTTTTGTTCATTGTAAGATAGCCAAGGAATTGAATTGCTTCCTATATCCAACACCAGAGTGTCAAGTTATGGTTGCAAAAGGAACCATAAATTGCTCTAAAAAGTGCCATAATATCAAGCTATCCATGGGAAAATATGTATTGAATAGCCCAATGCTTTCCATTCCAATGGGTGGTGC